>JAAALK010000287.1:17819484-18035858 GCA_019279435.1 Zizania palustris | reverse complement strand
CAGGGAATTTGAAATGTCAATGATGGGTGAACTCACCTTTTTCCTTGGTTTGCAAATCAAGCAAAGCAAACAAGGTACTTTTGTCCACCAGACAAAGTACACCAAGGACCTGCTCAAGAAATTCGACATGTCCGATGCGAAGCCCCTCGCCACTCCAATGGCTACATCTGTAGCATTGGACCCTGACGAAGATGGAGAAGCCGTAGATCAGAAGGAGTTCCGAAGCATGATCGGCTCCCTCCTCTACTTGACTGCCACGAGGCCGGACATACACTTCGCAGTATGTCTGTGCGCTCGTTTTCAGGCTTCACCACGAGCTTCGCACCGCCAAGCGGTTAAGCGCATTTTAAGGTATCTCAAACACACCCTTGAATTTGGCATATGGTATTCATCGTCTTCATCTTTATGTCTTAGAGGTTATTCAGATGCGGATTTTGCTGGGTGTAGAATTGATAGGAAGAGTACCTCTGGTACTTGTCATTTTCTGGGTACGTCTCTGGTTTGCTGGTCTTCCCGCAAACAGTCTAGTGTTGCACAATCAACGGCTGAAGCCGAATATGTTGCTGCAGCTAGCTGTTGCTCTCAGATTTTGTGGATGGTTTCCACTTTGCGGGATTTCGGGTTAGATTATAAGAGTGTTCCACTTTTCTGTGATAACACTAGTGCTATTTGTATTGCAAACAACCCGGTTCAGCACTCCAGAACCAAACACATTGATGTACGGTATCATTTTCTCAGAGATCACAATGAGAAGGGTGATATTGAACTTCAATATGTTGATACCCAACACCAGCTTGCCGACATTTTTACAAAACCCCTCGATGCTTCTCGATTTGCTTACTTGCGTGGGGAACTTGGTATTTGTCATCCCTACGGCATTTTGTGAGGGGGAGCTAATTTTAATTGTCTTGCATATGCTCATTATGTGTGGAATTGCACTTACATCTTTTGCTATTATATGCCTGCTTTTAATTCAAACAAATCATGTCAGCTCAGCTCTATGAAATATATCTGGAACATTGGTTGTGCATGCTGTTTTATTTTCTAAAATCAAAACTTGCTCACCGCACAATCTTGCATCTAGCTTGTTTAGGCTGGACTGCTTTTCGCTATCTTTATCTACTTGACAGCAAGACACTGTTCCTTGGATGCTAAAATTTGCAACTTGCAAAATGTGTTCTTTATTCATGGATACTCATCAAAATATTTAAGTCATCAAAATCAAAATCAAAAATCCATGATTTGCCTGGTTTCAATGAAAAGATCCAGGAGGGTTTGTTTGTCGCACTACTCTATTCTAGACTGCTTACCATTGCACATTGGTCTGAACTGGGATAGTGTAGTGTATGCCAAAATCACCGCCTTAAGCTTCAGATGGCTTTCTTGCCTAGGCTTGGCTTGATTGGAAAGTATAAGGTGGACAAACAAATAACCCCTGGCATTAAGAAAAGAACAACAAATTTAATGGCTCATCAAGTTTGCTTTCAAAGCTCCTTTTGAACAAGAATTGTCTGTCTAGGGTAGAACTTGTTAGCTTTGCGCAGTCCTTGCCCTCACATGACTAGCTGCTATGATTAAGTGGTGATGCTTTTACTTCCAAAATGTCAAAATCACATGCCATCATCTTGTTTCACAGAATGTTAAATTGAGCTGAGCACATGATCATTGATGCTACTGTTGGCATATTTTTGCATTATATGTCTTTGCAATTCTATTCATTTCGAAGCTTTGCATTTTTTAACTGCTCCTTGATGCTTGCATTGCCAAAGGGGGAGATTTGCTGTGTTCTCTGCCGCAAGAAGGCATAATTTCGCAAGGGGAAAGATTTTTGACATAAAGGGGAAGAAAAATTTGCTTAACTCTGGGGGAGTTCTTATCAAGGGGAGATTTGCCAAAGGGGCTTTTACTCTTTTACAAAGGGGGAGAAAAATTCTTTTATCAAGTGACATGCTTTGGCTCTTTTCTGAGTTTTTATGGTCACTTGTGTGCTGAAATTTTTAACTTTTCTTGAACTTGGATTTGGTTGTCAATGCACTCATCAAGGGGGAGATTGAGAAACCAGGGGTGGTTTCGGTGTATGTGATGAGTGATTGACAGGTTTATTTACCCTCTGTTCGAAGGGTACCTCCGAAGGGTGTTCGGAGGTGTTTCACCGGAGTGTGTTCGGTGTTTGCTTGCTGCAGCGGTTGCAGCGGAGTGTACTCGTCGGAGGGGTCCGACAGTACACGATGACTGGGTTTGTACCGAAGGCTTCGGTACTTTGGGCGGTACACCGGAGTGTGTACCGAAGGTTGCTAACTCGGAGAGGTCTCCGGAGTACTGGATACACTTGTTTGCTTGTCGGTGGTGCGCAGGGACTTCGGAGGCGACGGACAGGGTTCGAGCCGGGTGAACCTGGGTCAAGCAGGAGGCTTGATGCCAGGGGAGCGGGGAGCTCCGTCACGGTGGCTGCGAAGGTGGTCCGGGTCGGTCCTCGGGTCGAGTCGTGCCAGGTGAAGGCAGAGAGTGCGGAGCGTGGCTCCGGCTGAAGGTACTCCGAGACAAAGTCCTCGGAGGTGAGGCACTTCGAAGGTACTCCGAATGGAGTGACTTCGGAGTTGGTGGATCAAGTCCTCTGCGGAGGCAAGGTGTTCGAAGTGTGCTCCGGAGGGAGACACTCGAAGGTTACCCGACGAAGGTCTCAGAAGTCGAGGCGCATCGAAGGCATGGTCCGGGTGAGGCTCGTCGAGGAGTGTGCTCGGGGAGAGGCACTGCGACGGAGTGCTCATGGAATGCTTCATGCGGAGGCCTTGGACGAAGGAGGGACTTCGAAGGGTGGTACTCCGAAGGTGGGGCTTCGGAGTGAGGTTGACTTGTGGTGCTTCGGCCATGCATGGCTTCGGTACACGGACGGACGGTGGTTGAGCTCGGAGTAGCTGCGAAGCCGTGGAGGTCCACTCCGAAGGTGGTGGTGCGAAGGCCCAAGGGGCTTTGACGGCTTCGGCTCAAAACCGTCATTGTATCGAAGGACTTCTTCGGCGGAGCGAAGGCCAACAGGCTGCAGGCTTCTCGCCGAAGCTACCGCACCCTCCGGTGCGAAGGGAGGTTCCAGAAGTCAACTCTGTAAAGGCTGACACTGTCTGTTCTGAAAAAGGCTGACACTGTCCCCTCTGCAGCTGACAGAGAAGCCTCCAAAATAAAGGTGGACTACCTTTTGTACCCCTTAGTTCTGTAGAGACAAATCTGTTGTAAACCCTAGGGGTAAAGTAGTCACTTCCTTAGGATGAAGCCGTGGGCTATAAATATGGGGGCTCGGTAGGTAACATTTAACACTTTGAGCATTTACTGTTGAGCTCCTGTAGACAGACCTCGCTGTATTCATTCTGAGTTCATTTTATTTCAGTGTTCCTTGTTCAAGCGGCGAAGCCCTGCTTCTGTGTGCTTTTGCTTGAACTCGCGTAGCATACCTCGCTAGTCTTGGTGCACCGAAGCTTGTTTTGGCGAAGGGTGCTTTTCACGCGAAGTGTGTTTTACAGTGTGCTGTCGCTCTGTGTAACTCGAGGCAAGACCTCGCTGCTTACTAGCGAAGCCCTGATCTTTTCCCGTAGTGCTTCTTGTGTCGAAGCCCTTAGCGTGGTCCGTTTTGTGTGCGTGTAGACCTTCGCGTACGAAGCCCGGCACCAGTTGCTGTCGCCAAGTACTTGGTCGAAGTCCTCAGAGGGCTGTCCACTCTTGCGAAGGGTGAAGTGCGAAGCCTGCTCGAAGCACCTCGTGTGCGGAGCCTGCACTGACTTAGCAGAGTAGATTTTCGAGGATTGTTCGTGGAGCGAAGTCTTCTTGGCTTCGAACTTTTGCTCCTGCGAAGCCTGTGTTCGGAGCTGTCGAAGTACCTCCGAACCAGACCTTCGAAGGTAGTGTTCGAAGCCTGTTCCGCAGAAGACAGAACAGAACCGAAGGCTAAGTTTTTAGCCCGAAATTTTAAAAGCTCCCATTCACCCCCCCTCTGGTCGCCGTTTCCGGTCCAACATAATTATTTTTGTAAACAAGGTAGTGTCGACTTTACCGATTTTAAAACCTTTTGAGAGGAGAAAATCTCTCAATCTTTCATACCAGGCTCTCAGAGCTTGTTTTAAACCATAGAGAGCTTTTGAGAGTTTATAAACATGATTAAGATTCTTAGGATTCTCAAAGCCGGGTGGTTGTTCAACAAAAACTAGTTCGGCTATTTCGCCATTCAAGAAGGCACTTTTCACATCCATTTGATATAACTTAATATCAAAACATGAAGCAAATGCAAGTAGGATGCGAATAGCCTCTAGTCTAGCAACAGGAGCAAAGGTTTCACCAAAATCCAAACCTTCGACTTGAGTGAATCCTTGTGCTACCAATCTTGCCTGGTTTCTCACGACCAACCCGTTCTCATCTTGCTTGTTTCTAAAAACCCACTTTGTTCCGATGACGTTGTGTTCCTTGGGTCTTTCCACCAATGTCCAAACTTTGTTTCTTTCAAAATTGTTAAGCTCCTCATGCATAGCATTTACCCAATCCGGGTCAATTAGAGCTTCATCTACATGTTTAGGCTCAATAGAAGAAACAAAAGAGTAATGCTCACAAATAGAAGCAACACGAGATCTAGTTTGAACACCCTTACTAATGTCACCCAAGACTTGATCAATTGGGTGATCCTTTGCGGTGGCATTGTGAACCTTGGATGGAATAGTTGAGGATTGATCTTTGGCTTCATCTTCATCAAGTTGAGTCAAATTTTGCGTAGCGGAAGTAGAAGCTTCAACTTGAGTGGAGGATGGAAGTTCATCATCTTCTTTAGGCTTGATGTCACCGATGGACATGTTCTTCATTGCCCTTATCAAGCCTTCATCACCTACATCATCCAAATTCTCGTGCCCCTCTTGGGAGCCATTAGTCTCATCAAATTGAACATCCGAGGTTTCTTCAACAATACCTTTGCTCTTGTTATACACTTCGTATGCCTTGCTATTTGATGCATATCCAAGGAGAAATCCTTCATCACAACGACTTTCAAACTTGGTTAGTCTAACACCTTTTCTATAAATAAAGCATTTGCAACCAAAAACACGAAAGTAAGCAATATTTGGTTTTCGTCCAATTAAGAGTTCATATGGAGTCTTTTTCAAAAGACGATGCAAATAAAGACGATTAGAAGCATGGCAAGAAGTGTTTATAGCTTCCGCCCAAAAAGAGTCGGAGACATTATACTCATCAAGCATAGTTCTAGCCATCTCAATAAGGGTCCTATTCTTTCTTTCCACAACACCATTTTGTTTTGGTGAATAGGTGGCGGAAAGCTCATGCTTAATGCCAAGATCATCACAATAATCCTCAATATTTGTATTTTTAAACTCGGATCCATTGTCACTCCTTACTTTTACAATAGAAAAGTTGAATTCGTTTTGAGCTCGTTTTGCAAACCTTTTGAAAATATCGGAGGTTTTAGCTTTGTCATGCAAAAAGAAAACCCAAGTAAATCTTGAGAAATCATCCACAATCACAAGACAAAAACTATTTCCTCCGATGCTTTTATAAGTTGTTGGACCAAATAAATCTATATGCAAAAGCTCCAATGGTCTAGAAGTATACCTGACGCTTTTGCTAGGATGAGAGCAAGCGACTTGCTTCCCCGCTTGACAAGCACTACAAAGTTTATCTTTTTCAAATTTTATATCTTTCAAACCAACAACCTAATCTCTTTTTGCAAGTTTGTTTAGTTGACTCATTCCCACATGAGCAAGCCTTCTATGCCAAAGCCAACCCAATGAGGTTTTTGCAACCAAACAAGTTTTCAAATTAGCTTCATTTGAAGAGAGATCCACCAAATAGAGATTTCCAAAACGAAAACCTTCAAAAACTAAGGAGTTATCATGGATACTTGTTACAAATACTTCTTGAGGATTAAATGTGCATGAAAGGCCTAAATCACATAGTTGAGCAATGGACAATAAGTTGAAATTCAATGACTCAACTAGTGAAACATTTGAAATAGAGAAATCATTTGAGATAGCAATCTTACCTAGACCCATTACCTTCCCTTTACTATTATCACCGAAGGTCACTCTTTCTTGATCTTTAGCACCTACTTCAAATGACGTGAACATTTTCCTATCACCGGTCATATGTTGAGTGCACCCACTATCAAGCACCCAATGTGATCCTCCGGTGTGGTAGTTTACCTACAAAAGAGATCAAGCCTTTCTAGGTACCCAAATCCTTTTGGGTCCTTGTAGGTTAGTTAACAAAGCTTTTGGCACCCAAATAGATTTCTTCTTTTCTCCTAAAATGGGAGTGCCCAAAAACTTAGCATAAATAGAGCCATCATTAGCTCTCTTAAGCATGTAATGAGAATCAAATACATCACTTTTAGGAATTTTGTTTATGTGGCATTCACCAATTATGTGACCAACTTTTCGACATTTATTACAAAATTTTCCATTACTCTTAACAAACCTTGAGGCTTGGTAAGAAGGCTTTTTGCCCTTCTTGGGAATAAAACCAAGTCCCTCCTTGTTGAAAGAGCATCTTTGTTGGCTTAGAATTTTATCAAGAGTATTTTTGCCTTTGAAGCATCTTTCCAAACTCTTACTTAGTTGGGCAACTTGCTCCTTGAGCTCATGATTTTCAACAACTAACAATGAATTAGATGAAGATGATATATTTGTTGAACATGAAGCAATATCAATAGTGGATGAGCATGGCATAGCAAGTAAGTCATCACATGAGGTTGATATGCTAGTCTTAGTTGGAATGCAATTTGCAACATTTAGACAAGCATCATCAAAAATATCACATGTAACGCCTATATCTACATTTGGCCTAATGAGTGTAGAGGCAATGAGAGTTTCATGAGTTTCCTCAAGCTTCTCATGAGAGACCAAAAGCATCATATGAGCAGTCTTCAACTCCTCATATTTAGCCATTAAGGACTCATGATCTTTCTTGAGAGCCTTAAACTTGACTCTCTCTTTGCCACTTAACTCATTTAGCTCCTCAAGCATTTGTGCAAGATCATCATAAGACATTTCATCATCACTATCATCTTTTTCACTAATACAAGTAGATGTTACCTTAGTACTTCCTTTTGCCATGAGACAAAAAGGAGAGTATAGTGATGGAGCTTCCGTGATTGCGATTCCCGCCATGTTCTTCTTTCTTGAGTTTGACTCA
Source organism: Zizania palustris (assembly GCA_019279435.1). Taxonomy (NCBI): domain Eukaryota; kingdom Viridiplantae; phylum Streptophyta; class Magnoliopsida; order Poales; family Poaceae; genus Zizania; species Zizania palustris. Next base: position 18,028,679 of record JAAALK010000287.1, on the reverse strand, counting down.
CCACCGAAGTCGGAGCTTGAAGAGGAATCAGAGCTATCTTCATTTGAATCCCATTCTCCCACAAATGCTTCATTTCTACCCTTTTTCTTGTTCAACTTCTTGAAGAGCTTCTTCTTCCCATTCTTTTCTTTGTTCTTCTTTTGAGATTTATCATCTTCGCTTTCTTGTTTGTTCGGACATCTTGAGGCAAAATGACTCTTCTCATTACACTCAAAACATCTTACATTCTTTATGTTTCTTTTGGTTGACTTCTTGTCACCATTGTTCTTGAATGAGCTTGAAGAGCTTCCTCTCTTTTTCATGAACCGATTGAACTTTCTTACAAAAAGAGCCATCTCCTCATCCTCGGTATCACCATCACAAGAAGTGTCTTCTTCTTCTTCACATTTCTTTTCAACCTTGGCTTTCAAGGCAATGTTCTTTTTCTTGGATGAGGAGTGATCTTCGGCGCTTCCTTCAATTCTCTTGTTCTTGTAAATCTCATTTGTGTTGATAGTCCCCAAAAGTGTTGTGGGTGTCAAACTTGACATTTCCGAGTTGATAAGGAAGGTTACCAAAGTGTCATACTTCTCGGGCAATGCTCTCAACATTTTTTGAGCAACTTCCAATTCCGTGTACTTCACTCCAACACCTTTGAGATCATTGACAATTACATTGAGTCTTGCATACATCTCGTTTACACTTTCATTTGGCAACATGGTGAAGGTTTCATAGTTGATCTTGAGGTAGTGTGACTTGGCATTCTTCACACTTGTTGTTCCATCATGTATATCTTGAAGAGTAGTCCAAATATCATGTGTCGTTGAAATATTGCTTATCCTATTGAATTCTTCGGCACACAAACAATTGAACAAGGCATTTGTAGCTTGAGCATCAAGATGCATATCTTTCTTGTCTTGATAGGTTAGATTCATCTTGTCTTCAACTTCAAAACCTAACTCAACAATACGCCAAATTTCAAAGCTCATGGCTTTGAGGTGAGCAGCCATACGAACTTTCCAAATGGAATAATTTGAGCCATCAAAGTAAGGACCTTTGCCTACGTTGTGAACCACCTCGTCGGACATCTTCTCTCTAGGCGGTAAAGCCTAACTTGAGAGACCAAGCTCTGATACCACTTGTAGGATCGATGTACCGACTAGAGGGGGGTGAATAGGCGGTTTTTAAAACTAATTCAATTTTACCTAAACAATAAGCAAGGACCTAAGGCAATGGTAGCAAACAGCTAGAACAAATAGTGCAACCTAAAATGGCAAGTAGATTACTCTAGAAAAGTAAGCTTGCACAATTTAACTTGCTCAAAAAAAGGGACAAGAGACAACCGAATTTTATCCCGAGGTTCGGAAATTTGCCAATTTCCTACGTCCTCGTTGAGGCGAGTTTCACTTGACCGCTCTCTTCACCAAGCCTCGGATTTCTCAAAGAGAAATTTGCTTGAAGATGAGCCGGCACCGGAAGTGCAACTCTCGGGCCTCGATCACTAGTGGTAGCTCTTCTCCACTCCGGAAAGGCGAGCTCCAACCTTCACAACCTCCCGGGTCTCCTCCACAACCTTCTAGGAGAGATCACCGGTTTCTTCTCCAAGCCGTCTAGGAGATGGCAATCTCCAAGAGTAACAAGCTGCAATCAAAGCTAGGAGAAGAGGATCAAGTGCCAAAATGTCAATGCAATGCAATCAACTCAATCACTCGATCACCCTTTTTTCTTCCCAACCTCACTAGTGCTCAAATTAGTGCTCAATGGTGGGAGAGACTCTCTTGTGCTCAAGTATGCTCAAATGAATGCCAAAAGTCTAGCAAAGGAGCTGTAGCAAGGGTTTATATAGCCACACACCCAAAACCTAGCCGTTACACGAGTTAGGTGGCTCTCTGCGCACTGTCGGTCTGACCGCCCATCTTGGGCCGGTTTGACCGACCCCAACTGCAACGGCTAGAAAACTAGATGTTTACTGATGTGACAGGTCCATTCGGTCTGACCGGCCATGCTGGCCCGGTCGGACCGACCCTACCCGGTCTGACTGGCCATCGGCTCGGTCGGACCGATAGAGCCCCCGTCGGCTCTGTAAACCATCAAAGTGCAGTCCTGCGCAACCCCGGTCGGACCGACCCCCTGGCCGGTCAGACCGCCCAACTCCAGCCGGTCTGACCGGACCCACATGGTCGGTCAGACCGCCAGGGTCAGACAACTCCAACAAACGCTGCAATTTGTTTTTTAAGGAATTTTACCAAAATAGTAACTTTTGCAACAATCACACATGATCAAAAGATACTATATGCAATGCAAATTGGCACTTGAAAATCAACTCATAACAAAGATGCAACCCCTCTTTATAGTACGGCAAAAACAAAATTTAAACCTAGCCTAATTGATCGCTCCAAAACACCTCGATCAATTTCTAGATTCCTTCAAACCTTTTGTCGTAGCCTTTAAACGTCCAGATCTTCGGGTTTTCCATCTTGTGCTCCATTTGCACGGGACCTACTCATTTCCTTAACACTTAAGAAAAATATTAGTCCACAAAACGCATGTTTATCATTAATTACCAAAACTCACATAGGGCCTAGATCTTCATCAGTCAGTGCAGCCTTCGCACACAAGGTGACTTTGTGCAGGCTTCGCACTTCACCCTTCGCAAGAGCGGACTTCCCTCTGCGGGCTTCGACCAGATACTCAGCGACAGCAACTGGTGCTGGGCTTCATACTTCAAAGGTCTAAACGCACATTTTACGGACTTTGCTAAGGGCTTCGACTATGGAAGAAAAACGGGCTTCGATCAGTGCTTCGCTAGAAATCAGATAGGTCTAGCCTCCAGTTTACACAGGGCGAACACACACTGAAAAACACACTTCGCTCAAACAGGATTTGGTGCACAACCTCGAGTCAAACGAAGTGACACACAAGAGATCGAATCATGAAGCGAGGTATGCATACAAGCTCAAGCAGAAAGTGAACACAGAATCAAGACTTCGAAGTTTGAACAGGGAACACAAAAATTGAACTCACATGATGAATACAAAGTATGTGGTGGCTAGTACAAGAGCTCAACAATGAATGCTCAAAGTGTTAATGTGACCTACCCAGCCTCCACTATTTATAGCCACTATTCATCCATGTGAATTGACTACTTTACCCCTAGGGTTTACATTGCTTTTGTCTCATCAGAACAGAAGGGGTACAAAAGGTAGTCTGCTTTATTTGGAGGCTTCTCTTGTCAGCTTTGCAGAGGGGACAACGTCAGCTTTTTGCAGAGCAGACACTGTCAGCCTTTACAGTCTTGGGTTCTTCTGAAGCCTCCCCTTCGCACTCGAGGGGTGCGATAACTTCGGTGAGAAGCCTTGAGCCTGACGGCCTTCGCTTCACCGAAGTCAGCCTTCGATACAGTGACGGTTTTGAGCCGAAGCCGTCAAAGCCCTTGGTCCTTCGCACCAACACCTTCGGAGTGGACCACCACGACTTCGCAGCTTCTCCCAGCTCGAACTCCGTCAATCCATGTACCGAATCCATGCATGACCAAAGTACCTCAAGTCAACCTCACTCTGGAGCCATCCTCGCTCCGAAGCCTGCTTCACTCTGAAGCCCCACCTTCGGAGTACCACCCTTCGAAGTCCCTCCTTTGTCCAAGGCCTCCGCATGAAGCATTACATGAGCACTTCGTCGTAGTGTCTCTCCCCGAGCACACTCCTCGATGATCCTCACCCGGACCATGCCTTCGATGCACCTTGACTTCTGAGACCTTCGTCGGGTATACCTTCGAGTGTCTCCCTCCGGAGCACACTTCGAACACCTTGCCTCATTGCTGAGGACTTGATCCACCATAGTCTGAAGTCACTCCATTCAGAGTACCCTTCGAAGTGCCTCGCCTCCGAGGACTTCGTCTTGGGGTACCTTCACCCGGAGCCAGGCTCCTCACTTACTGCCTTCTCCTGGCGCACCTTGACCCGAGGTCCGACCCCGACCCCTTCGCAGCCTTCGTGATGGAGCTCCCTGCTCCCCTGGCATCAAGCCTCCCGCTTGACCTAGGTTCACTTGCTACGAACCATCCGTCGCCTCCGAAGTCCCCTGCGCACCACAGACAAGCAGACAAGTGTATCCAGTACCCCGGAGACCTCTCCGGGTAAGCAACCTCTGATACACACTTCGGTGTACCTCCCAAAGTATCGAGACCTTCGGTACAGCCAATCATCGTGTACTATCGGACCCCTCCGACAGGCACACTCTGCTACAACAGTTGCAGCAACCAGACCCACCGAACCCTTCGGTGGAACAGCCTCCGAACACCTTCGGAGGGACCCCTTCAAATCAGGGTAAAATCTGTCAATCACTCATCACAGACTCCGAAACCAACCCTTGGTTTCTCAGTTAGATAGGGAAATTCGATCATCCTCTCTCTCTCTCTCTCTTGTAAGTACTTTATTAATTAATTACCTTGGTGAGAGTTAATAATGGCAAGCATGCCTATCTGAACTACTGCCGGATGAGTCAGATATATGCACTCTTTTATGGTAGGTAAATCTCTTAAGAGATATAATTCATCTCAGCCATTGGTCAGAAAAAATAACATATTATATTCTAAAAGGTAAGACAACAGACTTCTTTTAATTGTGACTATTAGATTAGCATGACTATCTTTTAGGAGATAAGAGATCAACTTCTTTTAATCGTGTTAGATTTATAAAAATGAATGATCATTATTAATTCAATATATCTTAAAATTTTCCATGTGGGTATACACATATATGTGTGTGTAATGAATTATAGAGAGATAATTAATTACCTTGTTAGAATTAACAACGGCAAGCATGCATGCGTGCCTATTTGAACTACTTCTGGATGAGTGAGATATATATGTTGAATGATAGAGAGTAGAATATTATTGTGAATAGTAGATTAATTGTATTAAGCCTCGAAGGCTATTATACAGGTATATCTTTAGTAATATAAAGTGTGGACCACGCCCCTCCTCCGCTCGCTCCCCCCCCCCTCGTCCCAACCACCTGCATGCAGGTATAGATGAGCAAAAGGCTCGGGCCTATTGGGCCGGCCCGAATATAGCATGGCCCGATAGCAATCGGGCCCAGGCCGGCACGGCACGAAGGTCGGATCGTGCTTTGGCCGCCACCCCAGCACGATGGACCAGCATGGGCCCGGCGCATTTAGAGCAAGGCCCGACCATGACCCGTTAACCCCCGAGCCCCTATAAAACCCCACGCCCCATGGTCGCACCCCCGAAACCTAACCTTAACCTAACCCTCCACCTCTGCCCCCACCGCAAGCCTCTCCCTCTCCACCTCCGTGGGACTGCAGCTCCGCCTTCGCCTCCGTCCCCACCGGCCATCGCAAGCCTCTCTCCCTCTCCACCTCCAGCAGTCCAGCCTCCGCCTCCACTCCTCACTCTTAGTCTCTCACCGTCGATCCGCCATCATCATCGCCTCCGCTCATCGGTTCGTCACCTCGTCGGCACTCGGAGCCGATGAGGTGTTCAAGCGTTCAGCACTTGGCGACCGATGCTCGACGGCCAGATCTAGCGGACTGTACGCTAGATCTACTCATCTATGGCTCTACGCTCGTCGGTTCATGTATCTCCCCTCTCATCCTCCTGACCTCCTCTACTAGGCTAGTCCTTTGAAGCTTCGGCCTTCTTCAGTAGTTTAGTGAGCAGATCCATGTGATAACCCTAGCCTTTCCTATTTTTTGGTGTTACCGATTGTTACCAATCTCCTGGTTGATTGTTATCGCCGACGGAAGCGGTGCTCCGGCTTCACAGGATAGGCCTTATGCCCTTATTGCCTTAGCCCTTAATCCCTTAGGGTTTATACTAGAAGATCCATCATCAATGTGATAACCCTAGCCTTCCCTATAGGTCGTTGAGGAACCGTAGCACCGGTTAGGTGGCGATGGAGCCTCGGGATGACCCGACCTCTATCAACCATGAGCTTAGGCTACTGGGAGACACTGAAGATAGGGACATGGGGCATGATGATCTGTTTGGTAGTACTGCCGGCAATGCTGACTCTAATGATTTGAACCCTAGTCCAAGTGTGACTGTGTGTGAGGGAGAGGATAGGGATGAACAAAGTCCAAATCTTCCAGATTATGCCCGGACCGGCAACAAAAAGAGAGCAAGATCGTCCACATATTCTGTGTGGCTTGATTTCGAGGCACTATACAAATTGCAGTATAGTTCGAACATAAGGTACGCCGCTAAGTGCCACCTATGAAAGGCTCAATTGTATACTAATTCTGTTGGTGGTACTGGGCATTTGATCCGATACCTGATAGCTTGCAAACTGAAACATGCTCGTACTCTATCGGCCATGTCTCAGTCCATGCTTCAGTTTAACCCTGATGGATCTGTTCGTGGGTGGGAGTATTGTCCACTCGTTGCTCGTTTGCAATTGGTTAGGTTGATTTCTAGAGATGATCTTCCTATTTCCTTCGATGAGTCTGTTGCATTTGTTGAGTACCTAAAACTTGCTCATAATCTAAAATTTACGCCTATATCTAGGTTTACCACTGCTAGAGACATTGCTAAGTACTTTACTGAACTTCGTGGTAAGGTTATAGAATCTTTAACTTGTGTTTCATCTGTTGCTCTTACCTCTGACATTTGGTCTGGAAATGCTAAAGAAGATTACCTTAGTGTTGTAGCTCATTATGTTAACAATTGCTGGCAATTAGAAAATAGGATTATTGCTCTTACGCTCATTGATTGCTCACATACTGGTGAAAACATTATTGAGTGTGTTCATGTTGTGGTTAGTGCCTACGGTTTGTCTAAAAAGGTATTCTCTATTACTTTAGACAATGCATCTTCTAATACTAGTGCCATGGTTAAATTGTCATCTACATTGTCTGCTTATGTTGGTCCTATGTTCGTACATCGGCATTGTTCTTGTCATATCATAAATCTTATTGTCAAGGTTGGCTTAAAACGACTAAAACCATGGCTTGATGCTTTTAGAACTACCATAGCTTTCTTGAACTCTTCTAACCAGCGCATTGCATCTTTTAAAAGCTATTGCATGAGTATGGGTGTTCGCCCCCGCAAATTTGATTTGGATATGGATGTGAGGTCGAACTCTACCTACCTCATGCTCAAGCACCTCATTCCTTACAAAAGCACATTTTTAGTGTTTATACAAACTCAGTACCACCCCACAGAACGAGAGACTCTTCTTTCTGATGCACATTGGTATATTGCTGAAAAAGTTCTTATATTTTTGAGTTGTTTTATGATTCAACTGTTGCTCTTTCTGCTATTTATCAACCAACTCCTACAAAAATTTTGCATCACATACTTGACTTTCCCAGACACCTTAGAAAATATGAAAATGATGATTTGCTTAGAGAAATTGCTGTCCCTATGAAATCTAAGTATCTTAAGTACTGGAAAAATATCCCTATGTTGTATTCATTTGCATTTATTATCGATCCAAGAGCCAAGATGAGAGGTTTTACAAAAGCACTCTCTCTTTTATCTCAATTGGTTGGTACTAATTATTCATCTTATTTAAGTGAAGTTAGGTATAATCTGACTAACCTGTTTAAGAAATATTACAGCAAGTTTGGTTCAGATATAGTACAGATGCCTGATCATGAGCCTTCTACCGCTAAGAAAGAAACTGATTGGGTTAAGCTCTATGGTCCTTCTATTACTGAATCTACCTCTACTTGTGGATTTGGTAGTGAAATTTCTACATCTTCCTCATCCCATTCTTTATGACAACTTCTGCTAGTGCATTGCTACAGGAAGCAACATCAGGTACTGGTATTGATTCTAAGTTGTCGACTTACCTCGACAGTGACACTATGAACTAATATACTGATAGTTTTCAAATCTTGAACCGGTGGAATGAGCACAAGCAAAGCTATCCAGTACTTTCAATCCTAGCTAAAGATATTATTATTGTGCCTATTTCTACTATATCTTCAGAATCTGCATTTAGTTTAACTAGCAGGATCATTGAGGACCGGAAACGCCGTTTGAAGCCTGAGATGGTGGAGATGTTGGCCTGCATCAAGTATTGGGAGGCAGTTGATGCCAAAATGCAACATACCGTTGACGATAAGGTTCTTCAAGAATTCTACACAAACTTCGGTCTCGACGATGAAAGTTATGTGTGATAAACTTGATGATGAACTATAATGGCTTATGTAAACTTAATGATGAACTGTGCTAAACACTTATAGAGCTGGGTTGTACTCTTTTTCCCTATCTAGGATTTTCTCACGAGGTGTGAGTTTTTACCTAGATAGGTTTTTAATGAGGCAGCCAATATCCAGTATGGACGGCTCAAATATATTACCTATTTGATGTTTCAAATTTTGTTCTTTTGCTAGATGATGTTATGGGTAAATTCTGGAATGTTGTGAAATGTGAATGTCTGTTGTTGTTTCTGGAATGTTGAATGCATGTATGATGTATGTAACTGAAATGTTGGCTGTTGTTGTTTGTAAATTCTGGAATGTTTGTAAATTCTGGAATTTGAAATTGTGTTGTATGAAATTTTGTGAATTGTAAATGGTAAATTATGGTATGATGTATTTTATATTTTGGTTGAATTTTAGATTTTTTGATCATTCTGATGAAATCTGGAATTTTTTTACTATAACCTTAGACTGGATTCTTGTTTGTGTGAGTAAATGGGCTGGTACGGCTCAAATAGATAATCGGGTCGCCCGGCATGGCAAAACTACCTCCGTGTCATGCTTGGGTCTGATGTCGAGCCCATGGGCCACCACGTCACGACCCGTTTAGTAACCGTGCTGGGCCGTGCTTCACGTAATCGGGTCGTGCTTCAACGGGCTTGTGCCGTGTTGGGCCAGGCCACCTGTTTGCACATCTATATATGCAGGAAGAAAAGCAACGCGCCCCAACCGCATACATGCAGCATGTAGCACGGAAAGAAAAAGAAAAAAGGAAAGAACAAAATAAGAAAAAGAAAAAAAAAGAAAATGTACATTTGTATTTCAGTTCTTTAATTTCTGTATCTTGTGCAGAAATACAAATTTTGTGTAAAAACCCTTAAATTTCTAAAAAATCACACATAAACTAAGAATTTTGCGCAAATGCCCTTAGATTTCTGAAAAATTACGCAAAACTATGAATTTTGCGTATAGACAGTTAGATTCACTGATTTTTTTATCATTGTAGCAATAAAATAAGTAACGTCGCAAAGCCTAGACCTCTTACTAATATATATATATATATATATATATATATATATATGAGTACATGTGTAGAAATAAAGAATATCTATAGATAAAGATCGAAGGATTATATCGATGCGAATCCTAAAATATAATTTATCTAATTGACATATTTATCTCTAGCAATATAGTATTAGTAGTTAATTACGATAGGATAGCTTGTAAGTTGCTGGTGTCATGTGTTAGGAGGTGATATTTGCATAACTGCATATCAGACAAGCAGCAGAAAGCCCATGGTTTTGGTAGCTGACAGAAGCATCTAACATCAAATGGTTAGGAATATTCAGGGTGTGATACATGAAGGAAAGCAAAAGGTATCATCTTGGTGCAGTACGTGGAATATTACTTGTCCCACAATGACATTCGATATATTATATCAGCTAAGTGTAAAATCTAAAAATAAAGTACTATATAGAAACAGGAAAACCTTCGGGTTCTTTGCGTAAAATCTAAAAATAAATAATAGGCAGTCAGGTTCTCCGTATTCTTGACTAGCTACTTTTAAAATCTTAGGCCTCCAAACAATACCAGTAATTACAAATTGTTTGTCTTAATGCTAGTCAGTTGCACTTAATTAGTACTCTCTCCGGTCAGGTGTACAAAATTAGTTGTCTCATCAATCGAAGTGTTTGTCATTTTAATTATCATCTTCTTCCGAAGCATTTCTGCAATAAAAAACGCATGCTCTATAACTAATTGAGACAACTCTTATAACTTTATTTAATATCACCTTGTTATGTGTAATTATGTCTAAACGACTAAGGACATGTACAACGGTATAAACAATTGTTGTCTATAGATTCTTGAAATTTATAACACAGACAGCTAAATAGTCAACAAGTACAATCAATATACAGTAGTTGTCTATTTAATTGTCTACAAAATATTTAATGTTTGTATATAATCATAACTCATAGATCTTTAAATATGCATGGGAGTATGAGCTCTTATTGTCTCTTCATCAAGAGACGGCTTGCATCTCTCTCATCATTTATTGTTGCGAAATAAAGAGTTTTTTTTGCAAAATGTCCAGCTTAAATATCATCTCTAATGGCTAGCTATTTTACTAGCTAGATTCACTCTCTTTCCTATGTGGATAGAAAATGTGGGGAAAAAGAGAATAGCTAATGACGAGCAAATAGATAGAAGATTTCACGTATTCCAAGAAACTGACGTGTGGAACAAAGTACTAGTGGTGAGATAAATTATTATTTTTATTTTTCTCTCAGCTTTAAATCAGCTAGCTATTTAAGACAAACATTATGGATGCTCTAAAGACAACTCTAAAGCTAACATTGTCCCTACCCTAATATTTGTACATGGGAATAGTACGTTAGCACCTCGACAAGAGGCATTAATGCAGGCCCTAGCTCAATCCATGATTTGACAAACTTCTTTCATTACATTTACTCGAATTTGACTTGACAACATCAGCGTACGTACTCGTCGCTTTGGGTTACTAATCAGCTAGAGCCAAATAAATCCGTACTCTGCAGTAGTTTTTGCAGCTGATAAATACTATTTTCAATTTCGTACCGAATAATTAAGTTTGAAATATTATAGGTATTTTAGAGAGAGAATTATTTTTTACGAATACTAAATTAATATGTTTAAGATAAATTTTATTAAACTTTACATTTTATTAACAAAATAGATACTTGACCAATTCGATCACACACTTGGCTTTACATTTTATTAAGAAAATTATTAACAAACCCTCAATTACCACTCGTAATTGGGTTTAATCGAGACGACGGGCGATGAAGCTAGGGATGGATATGGGTGTCAGAATATTCAAATTATCCGTATTCATATTTTAATTACTGTAAATATAGATATCCGTATTCGTATCCGAATTAAATATACATGACATTCGAAAATATCCGAATTCGTTTTACAAATGTGGATATGGAAACAGATATCCGAATTTTGCTGAATATGGATATAAAAATGGATACATCCGTATTCGTTTTAGGATTTCACACATATTAAACTTAGACTCAAGATAATATATTATCACTATATTAATAATTTATTTATTATTTATATAATTATGGAATACTTAAGTTAGTGAATATTAATAAGTTATGGTTTAAAATAAATTGATGGTTAAATATTTGTTTGAACTTTAATTTTTTTATAATAAAAATACAACATATCTCATTTTATATAATTTTTTTATATTTTTTTAGATACATTTTCTATTTTAACTCATTAATTGTGTTTCTAGTATTTAAATTGAAATATGTCAAATTTGAAATGCATGTACCTAAAATAATACACTAAAATTTATAGAAAAATTGCATTCACTATTTTGTGTCCATTTTTAGTTCTTATCCATGAAATTTAAAGAAATATTAAAAATTATGTTACGATACTTCATCGGTAATGTGGAGCTTAAGGATTTTTTAATTATAAAAAATCAAATAAAGTCTGAAAATACGAGACTTATCACGGTGTTATAATATTATACATATATACCATGATACAATTTTGAAAATGTGCCGAGAAATTTATCATATAGAATGTTAAGAAATTTGAGATTCTCTTGAGAGAAATAAAGTTTTAAGAAGGAATATGCAATGGTTTAAAGTAAATTGATGTTTAAATATTTGTTTGAATTTGAATTTTTTATATAATAAAAATACAACATATCTCATACCATATAAATTATTTGTATTTTTCTAGATCCATTTGCTATTTTTAACTCATTAATTGTGTTTCTAGTATTTAAATTGGAATATGTGAAATTTGAATTGCAAGTACCTAAAATAATGCACTAAAATTTATAGAAAAATCACTTTCACTATTTTGTGTCCATTTTTAGTTCTTATCCACTAAATTTAAAGAAATGTTAAAAAAATTATGTTACAACACTTCATCGGTAATGTGGAGCTTAAGGGTTTTTAATTATAAAAAAATCAAATAAAGTCTGAAAAATACGAGACTTATCACAATGTTATAATATTATACGTATATACCATGATAAAATTTTGAAAATATTTCGAGAAATTTATCATATAGAATGTTAAGAAATCTGAGATTCTCTTGAGAGAAAATAGAGTTTTGAGAAGGAATAGATTAATTGATGGTTAAATATTTGTTTGAAGTTGATTTTTTTATATAATCAAAATACAACATATCTCATACCATATAATTTTTTTGTATTTTTCTAGATCCATTTGCTATTTTTAAGTCATTAATTGTGTTTCTAATATTTAAATTGGAATATGTGAAATTTGAACTGCAAGTACCTAAAATAATGCACTAAAATTTATAGAAAAATCATATTCACTATTTTGTGTCCATTTTTAGTTATTATACACTAAATTTAAATAAATGTTAAAAAATTTATGTTACGACACTTCATCGGTAACGTAGAGCTTAAGGGTTTTTTAATTATAAAAAATCAAATAAAGTCTGAAAAATACGAGACTTATCATTGTGTTATAATATTATACGTATGAATTAGAGTTTTGAGAAGTAATAAGATATGGTTTAAAGTAAATTTATGGTTAAATGTTTGTTTGAACTTGAATTTATTTTTATATAATCAAAATACAACATATATAATCCAATATAATTTTTGTATTTTTCTAGATCCATTTTATATTTTTAACTCATTAATTGTGTTTCTAGTATTTAAATTGGAATATGTGATATTTGAACTGTAAGTACCTAAAATAATGCACTAAAATTTATAGAAAAATTGCATTCACTATTTGTGTCCATTTTTAGTTCTTATCCACTAAATTTAAAGAGATGTTAAAAAAATTATGTTACGACACTTAATCGGTAATGTGGAGCTTAAAAGTTTTTTAATTATAAAAAATCAAATAAAGTCTAAAAAATACGATACTTGTCACGTTGTTATAATATTATATATAGATAACATGATAAAAAATTTAAAATGTTTCGAGAAATTTATCATATAGGATGTTAATAAATTTTTGAAAATGTTTAATTTTTAAAAATAATAAAATTCAGCCAATTCTTTCCAAATTGCCGCCTATTTTTTCTACATTGGCGCGTCTGGACTCAATTTTTGTGTTCTTGTTGGTTGAAATGTATGATAAATTTTAGTTCAAGAATGTAGTTCTTGTTGGTTGTTGTGTATGATGAATTTTAGCTAGTGTTGTTTAAAAATTTAGTTTGTGCATGGTTTATTGTGTATCATTGTTTCTTATTAATTATTATTCTAATTTGGTATATTGAACCCTTTGGACTTTTGTAAAATTTTTGAAACAACGAACATTTGGAGTTAAACCGAGTAAACATCCGAATACATATTCGTATTCGAAACATTTGTTTTGTATTCGTATTCGAGAACATCTGAATCCGTATTCGTATTCGAATTAAAATGTGGTAAATAGTACTATCCGGATTCGTTTCCATCTGTATTCGATGTGAATGCATCCCTAGATGAAGCCGTTGGTTGTAGCCGGAGGTTGCGGAAAGCACGTATTGTGTGTTTAGTTGAACTGTAGATTCTGAAAAAGTTGTTGTGAGCTGTGAGCTGTAGAAAGCTGTTGTTAGTTGTGAGTCATAGAAAAGCTGATAAGTTGTTTGGTTTGAATAATTGTGGATTTATATTTTGGTAGTTTATGATGTTTAATTACATTATTAATGTGTAATTTTACATGTAAGTCATTCTAATCATGAAATTTTGTAATGTTTATATTAAAATCATATATTTTTAAATTACACTAAAATGATATATTTTACTAAAATTTTACTTTTCAAATTTTATATGAAATGATATGTTTTAATAGCATGATATGCAATATTCATTCAAAGTTGAATTGAGAAGCTATGAAATCTTGGTTATACCAGCTTTCAAATTTGTACTACGAGAATCATATATAATTTATAATTATTCTAACCAAGTAGGTTCTCAACTTTTTTCTGCAGCTCACAACTTATAACAGTTTTTTCATAGTTCACAGCTCACTAGCATTTTTAGAATCTACAACTCAACCGTGCAAATACACTCTTAATTAGCTTCATCCAAGACGCGACTACGCGATTACCATGCCATGAAGCTGTTTAATTAATCCGTAGGTACCAGTATCAAATAATCGTATCTTGGAATTAAATAATCACTAATTGAAAGGGAAATAAAACATTATACATGGACGGTACGTGTCGTGTTGTGTCTCTATAACATCCTCTGCAAAGACGTGGTGTCTCGATCCTATATTTGTTCTCAAATTCTGTACGAATTTGAAACTGGTTCAAGAAAACATGAAGGACAAATTTGCTATGTTAATCATTTGCGAATAATCCTCTTTTCACAAAACCCCAAGGCCCATCAAATTCTTCTAGACAGGCCAGGCCAGGCCGGCTGTCATGGGTCCAACTTATGCTTTTGACAGATGATGGATCCTCTTTTCGCTGTTGTTGGGATGATGATGATGCCCTGGAAGAGGACAATATTATATGAACAAAACTTGATAACAACGTTTTGCTGACCTGTGAAATGTAGTGTACCTATATGCCTAATCCATTTGGAGATTTTGAATTTGCAATTGATCTAACAGTTTCAACCATGTCTGATGTTTTCGTGTATGTTGTATAGTACCTTTGTTGGATTCAATGTTGTTTGATGAGTATTACATTTTTTGCAGAATGTCATGCATCCCTTCTCATTTCTTCATGAATTTTAAGATCATTGATGCACAACGATAAGATGACTGTCATGGACTGTAACGTTAATAGTATCCGTAGATACGGTATCATGAGGGATTACAAATTCAGTTAATTATTCCTTTAAAATAATAGATTGGATTAAAGTTAATTAAAAAGATAAAGTCTTGTACCCCAATCTGTAAATAGGACAATATTGAACAACAATCAATCAATCAAACGAAGAAAGAATTAGTCTAATCTCACAACCTAATATTATTCAATCTAACCTAAGTTACCTCTCGTTCTTAGCGGCCAACTATCCTCTCACCATCGGTGATGTTTATCCTGTGGATCACAAACATACCGGAGTTTGAGTTTCAGTCCTCTGGTCTGCATCATTCATGCATTTTGCCCATTTGCGTGATGAACAATACGAAAGGACGAGAGAAAGTGTGACGCATAACTGGGAGGATCTGAGAAAGAAATGGCTCTTTATTCAAGCGGAATCAAGCCTAGTGATTGCGCCAAAAATGATCCTGTATTTCGTTAGCTATCACATACTGATTCACATGCCAGGTGACAATGACATGGTTGTTAAGCCCCAATATCTGGAGGAACAATGAACAGCATAATCCTGTCCAAAGCTAAGTACATATGTGGAAATTCATGTACTGTTCAAGGGCTTGACCCTTTCTTGAACAGCTTGATTTGATCACCGTAGTAGTACGCACTGCCCATCATCAGAGCAACTGTTGCGCCTTGAGCTATCACACGGGCCCTCATCAGTTTCTGTCCCAGTCGAGAATTGCCGTATCGGAAGCTGACTAGCCCAGCAGTCAGAACACCAGCTGTGACCAATGCACCTGAAACAACAGATCAAGTTACACAATGGAGTGATATTACTATATTAGTGAGGAAAGGAAGATTTTTTTTCAGATATATCAACACTGATTCAAGGTCACGTTTTCAGATAAGCAAAGGGCAATTGTGAAACAATGTTTCACTTCCAACACATTAAAAAACTTGGACATAACAAAGTAACATAACTTCAGGATCCATAAAATGCAATATGATATGAGAACTGAGCAAACATGTCATGTCTAATGTTAAGTATTCTGAATACACATTACACTTGCAATTTGTCGTGTACAATAATACTGGTTGATTTAGATAATAATTCCATAACCTAAAGTGGCAGTAGAAGTAGAACTCCAATAAACTAACTGTCAAAGCGTCACAAAATTGTTAACAAACAACACCGTAGTTATAGAATATTCAACATTTGAATAAACTTCACATATAAGCTAGGAATATCATCCTTACGCCCATTTGCCTTATAAGGCAAGGTTCAAATAATCAAATGCTCAGAGAAAGCATATGTTACTTTGTGAGATCCTGCACTTCACAACCTCCATAGTTTCTCCAATGCATAAGAATATAAGATGCCTTAAACATATATTCCCTATATATCATAACCAACTCATGTATCCTCACTGTGCATGGCCCTGAGACAGCTGAGGTTTCACATAGAAATCCTAAGGTACCTTTAGGATTTGGCTGTAATAACATTGAAGTTAAACTACCCCAACCTACCTCATTTCAATTCGAAAAAACATGGCCACTTACCATGTCGCCTCTCTGCCATACAACCAAGGTTGCAGCAATATATTTTCATCGTACTATGCATGACCCCATTATCAGCTACCCATATAGGGTACCACTTACCAGGGAACCTATTTGCTACATTTTACTTCTCTGCTATATTGACGTGTGGTACATGACTCTGTCTACATATCTAAATCCAGTTACCAATAAAATTGCAAAATTATCTATTATGTTAAGTTTGGTAGAGTGCTGCCTACTGAATTTCCACCCGAGCTGCTTCCTAGTCCTCTAGACAGTCCATCGAAGCCAATCCATGCTAACAAAATATAATCCAAGTGTGTGAAGAAAAAAGGCAGTGTTGGATAGCTGATGAATGAAAAATACTCAGCACCATTTGTGAGCAAGAAGGCCACGCCACGAAACAGGTTTCATCTTACCATGTCAACTCGAAGGGAAATTTCCACTTTAAGGCCTAGTTTGGCAGGCCGGGATCCCGACCCATCCAATCGTGGATGGATCGGGATCCTGGCATGCCAAACTAGGCCTAACCAATTCTCCCATTCACAACACCAATATTAAGGATAACGTACGGCCGAGCAAGTATTCATGTTGTTGCAAACATGTCATTGAATGAAATAACAAACAAACAAATCACTAGCCACGATGATTTAGTGAGGTTTACGAGCAAACCAAGTCAGCAATCACTCAACTTCACACGATTCAGCACAGCTAAAGTAGTAAACTCACAGCTTCCAACTCGTGATGAAACTTTTCATGAACTCACTGCAAACAATTTCCCTAGGTTTCCCATTCCCCAATTCCACACCCAAAATACCCCCAAAGAACTACCATTCCAGTATTCCACAATCCCAACTCCCCGACCAGTTCAGCCTGACCACCATCAAGAACCCGACCAAATCTAGCACAGGGAGACCGATCCTACCGCTTCCCTCAGAGAACCTAACCAACCAGGCCCACCGCTCGTGCCTCAGACGAGAGATCCAGAGGGGCGCCACGTACCGATGGGGACGAAGGGGTTCTTGATGGGCTTCTTCCCCTCGAACGGGAACTCATCCAGATGCAACGGCGGCGGCGGCGGCATGCTTCCTCCCGCGGCGGCGCCGCTGCTCTTCTCCATCCGCAGAGGCGTTGTGCAGAGAGAGACGCTTTTCGGAATCGGAAGAGGGGCTCGACGCGGCGCGGCGCGGCGCGGCGTGGAGGAAGAAGACTAGGAGGGAGGAAGCGACCGGGGGTGTATGGACCGTTGGATCGGGATCTGACGGTCGGAGTTTTCTGTGGTTGATATGGAAAATTTGTATTCAACTATTTAGGTCAAGTGGAATCGATGATCAAAAAATTCTAACTTTTCCTGTACCGATTTAATAAAAAATATAATAATTATAATAATAAATTAATTTTAGTAATTTCAATATAAAATATGTTTTAATACTTTATTTATTTTGTATTGTAAATAATAATATATTTTTCTATAAATTTGATCAGATAAGTTTCATTTAAAAATAAATGATTTATAATATAAATACGGAGGGGTATTAGAGGGGTGTGGTGTCAAATTTGCCAGCCCGGCTTCGAACCAAGAGGTCTTCTTGATCTGGACGTAACAGGTCTAGAATATAATCTTCTGGAATGCGACTTGTTTATGCAGGGCCGTTTCTGGGTCAGGGTTAGAGGGGCGATCGTCTAGGGCCCAGGAAAATTAGGGACCCCAATTTATATGTGTGTATATAATTTAGTATTTTTATACTCTCTACATCACGGTACACAAACTGAAAATGGTCCAGTATGTAGCACAACAAATCTATAAATTGGAACTTTGCGTAGCGCGTCATCGTCCTAGTCCAATGTAGCACACTAGCAGTCCAGTATGGGCAAATGCAAGCTAGCTAGGCAAGTATGCACTGACGCTTGTCCTCTAGTGATATCGCCCAAAATCCTCACCTGCTCACTCAGCAACATAAATCCCCTATTCATAGACTCACGATGACACGACTCCCACTATGGCAACACCACAATGGGCAACGAACAATGGATGAGCAAGACTTCCGTCGCCTCAACTACTTCACCGGAGCCTAAAGCGCTAGTGAGTGGTGACCGGTCCAAATCTCATCCTAAATTCTAATCTCTTGAATAGTCGGTGCTAGGCCGGTGGATGGTAGCGATGATGGTTATGCCCTTGCGGTGAGCTATGCGAGCGACCGACTGATGACATGGTAGGAGGTGGTACTGTCAATTCACCGATACTCACCTGTCGACATTGTTCGTTGCTAATACCCTTGTATGTCTACCCGTACGATTCACCCACCTAATAAAAATAGATGGAAGGGTCCCTAATTTTTTTCGCCTAGGCCCCCAGATTGCTAGGAACGGCCCTGTGTTTATGTATAGATCTCGCAGGAATTAGTGTGATTAGTGAGCACAGTAAGTGAAAGGAATCGAGCAAGTTGAAATAGTATGTTTAGACGAGAATATTATTGAGATGAATTATGAAAAAATCACACATTGCTTTCAAATAAAATCGAATCATATGGTTTTCTTCAGAAAAAGTAATTACTTCGCTTTTACACGCCACGATTAAGCTTACAATATAGCAAATATATTTTCTCAGGGTCTATTTAGATTACTGTGCTCTTAGGATATGTTTGGTACTTTGTCAAATCTAACCATGCCAAATTATTGGTATTGTCAAAAAAATTGTCGCTTATTTTATTGTAAAAAATGGAGTGCCAAAAATTTAATAGCAGACCAAATACAAACCTCTTATTACCCAAAGATTTTGTAGCAGTCCAAACAAATATCTTTACAAAATTTTGGCAGGGACCAAATTTTTACACAAAAAATTGACAAGGGCTAAGCTCTTAAACTTACTTTACATGTACAAATCTGTCTTTGTAGCCAACAAATTTGATAAAATAGAAATATAGTAGGATTTGACGCTTAAAACAAGTGGTTACGTGATTATATTGACACTTTATAATGTTACGTGAAATCATTTAATTCTACGACTGTAAGTTTGAGATATAAAAAGTCAATTGTCAAATCATTAAATATATCTTAAAAATAACTTATAGCATCACGAGAGAACAGATATTTGCCGAGTGCCCTAGGCACTCGGTCAAGTATCTTTTGCACTCGGCGAAAAATTTGCCGAGTGATATACTCGGTGAAGGGTACACGGCAAACCTAATGTCGGCATAGCGGGATTCGCCGAATGTTTTTTTGTAGGCACTCGACGAAGGGTTCATCGAGTGCCATACACGTACTCGGCAAAAAAAAAGTAACTTCACGGTAGACAAACAGATATGATGGATCATTTGCCGAGTGCTGAAGGTTTGACACTCGACAAAGAAAAAAACCAAAAAAAAACAAAAAATGTGCAGCACGGGATAGACGTCCTGTACACACATTTAATCGAACATCTGGAGGGCATGGCGTGTCGCGGAGAGGGCTGCCGAGTCAGAGCGCACGGCGCGGCGCGCATGGCAAGGCGCGACGAGGACAGCTGCGCGGTAGCACGACGCTGAGAGGAGGGCCACGAGGCATGCACGGCGCGGCAACGACCGCGCAGAGAGGAGGGACGTGCGGCGTGCATGGCGCGTCGATGGCCACGCGGTGGGCAAGACGTGGAGAGGAGATCCATGTGGCGTGCACGACGCGACAATGGCTGCGCGGCGCACGCGGTAGGGCACGATGAGGACGGGCGCCGTGACGAGATGTGGACGGCGACGGCCGCACGGCGTGCACGGCGCGGCGACGGCAGCACGGCATGGCGACGAACGCGATGAGGACGGGTGGCATGGTGAGGCAAGAACGGCGATGAGGATGGGACGACGACGAGGACAGCGACGAAGGCGGCGTCGCAACGAGGTAGGGACGACGACGAGGCGACGACGATGAAGGGACGGCGACAAACGGACGGCAACGAGGCGGGGATGGCGACGAGACGACCACGACGAGGCAACGGCGACAAGGCATGGACGGCAGTGGAGTAGGGAAGAGGAAGGATAGAAGAGAAGCTGAGAAGAGAGGTGGATTTAAAGCAAATGAAAAAATGGCGTCTACTCTTTCCAGTTAGGCGGGAATATTCCAAATTTTGGTCAAGCCACGCGTGTGCAGGGAAAAAAATTTTGGCGCCCACGTTTGCCGAGTGCCTCAGATATGGCACTCGGCAAATAGTTTTTATTTGGGCTAAAAATCTTTTCATTAATGACTAAAAATAGATTCAGTAACACGAATATGATTTTTCTATATTTTTTTTGATAATTATTTCAGGCACTTATAGTTCAAATTTCACTTATTTCAATTTAAATCCTAAAAACACACTTAATGAATTAAAAATAGTAAACTGACCCAAAAAATACCAAAATTTTAAATTATATAAGTTATGTTGTATTTTAATTGTATAAAAAGTTTCGAATTCAAACGAGAATTTAACTACAATTTGCTTACAAACCTTCCTCATTTCTTCTCTAAAACCTAATTCATATTTGGAAAATCTCCGCTTTCTTAATATCCTACATGAAAAAATTCTCTATTTTTTTTAAATTTTTATCAAAGTATATATGTATCATAACATAACACCTTGATAAGTTTCATCTTTTGTAGACTTCACTTGATGTTTTTAGAATTAAAAAACTATAAAACACCATGTTGCCGATTGAGTGTCGTAACCTATATTTTTAGTCATATCTTTAAATTTATTATATAATAAGTAAAAATAGACTCAAAAACATGAATATGATTTTTCTATAATTTTTTGATAATTATTTTAGGCACTTGTAGTTCAAATTTTACTTATTTCAATTTAAATCCTAAAAACACACTTAATAAATTAAAAATAGTAAACTGATCCGGAAAAATACCAAAATTTTAAATTAGATAATATATGTTGCATTTTGATTGTATAAAAAAATTCAATCTAAAAGCAAATTGCAAACATCAAATAGGCTCGAAACAACGTTTTACACAAAATAAATACTATTTTGCCTTTGCCGAGTGTTTTTTTCAGAAAACAATCGGCAAATCATTAAATATATCTTAAAAATAACTTATAGATAGTAGTTTATTAATTTTGTATATGTACTGTAGGATATTATCAGCTTCTGGTAATCCATGATATATAGATAGACATAAAATCTAGATAGACATGAGCCTACTTGATTGATTTGTGGGTTATTTTACAACTTAATTTTTAATTAATTTATGAGCTTTTCGTTAATTACTCGTAATTTGTTTTTCAGTCTTGCCTTTTGGACGCTAAGAAAAATAGTCTAAATGGACACATTAATATGTACTGTAAAACAATGAATGCATTTAATGTTAATAGTGTTATGGCATAATTAATATATGGACATTATTCAACTAATTAAATATGCAAGGTATGCTTAATCTATGATCATATTTAACAAACATTAGTAAGCCAACAAATTAAACATATCCTCCTAACCGTGACAAACTTGATAACTCCAGAAGCTTCCACTGTTAAGCCTTAACACTACACTAAAATTTTCAAGACCTTGAACTAAACATAGCCCCACAATTTTTGGCCTTACATTGATTTGGTCCACAAATCAATACTATTTATTTAGGCAATAAATCAAACAATACCATGAGTTTTGTCATATACTCATATCATCCCTCACAAAAGAAATATGTATGTTATGTTAACCGATCAACTAGAGAATTTAAAATAAATTAATATCCATAAGTCAAGTAATATAAGTTTTTCCGTATTTTCACCGACTATATATATATATATACCCATAATATTCTCATAATATTATAGCATTGTTACGGTGTATTCTACCATTAGTATTAGAATTGATTTTAGTCGTTAATTAATTTTAAAATATAAAATAGTACTTTAATTGATCATCGCATGTGTATATATTTTCTTTTGCCAGCCAATTGAGTCAATTCAATTGACATCTCCCCATTTATTTTAGACGATTTTAACATATCTAAATTGTACCATCGCTAATTACGATTGCGTTTGAAATCGTTTTAAACCTTGTTATGTGAAGGAGATTAAGGGTTAGGATTCATTTTATTTTACTGCTAGTAAGTCCCATAGCTTTGGCTCAGATTGCGAAAGATTCTTATATTTGTTTCCTTCGGGATGCTTTACCAAGGTCATGTATGGATGTAGGGGTTAGAATTAGTTTGGATTAAATTTATCTCAACTAACTCCAAAATACCCATATAGAAGGGTTAGAGCTGAGCTATTTCAATCTAGCCCATCAAAAAAACTAGCACCTTCAAGAGGTGCTAATTGGGCTAGTTTGTGTGAAGCCCATCTAAAAAAAGGATTTTCAGCCACACAGCGGATCCCCACACAGATAGTCTAGCCACACTAAATCAAGTTGAAAAGTAGTTAAATGATTAAAAAAGTAACTAACTTTAATTTCTAACTCTTGCATCCATACACCTCAAGAGCTAGAGTTAGTTCAGACTTAATTTAAAGTTACAATCTAACTCTAACCTTTAGCCGTTCCATACCGAGCCCAAGTCTGAATTAGTGCGCCCATGATCTTTTGCCGTTACTCTCGGTGTAGAGATCGAAACGCAAGGGGCAATTACTATCTCAAACCTTCGTGGACAAAACCACGCATGACCCACGGCATTGTCAGGCTAAATTTGCATTTCATTTAACAAACATATCTTGTTTGCTCTCCAGCTTCAAACTAATCTCACTTGATCCTTGCATTTCTATAGCTTAATCAGTCGATGAAACCAGGTTAACCACCTCCACCCAAACAAGCTAATCTGGTTTTCTGTCCTAGTACTGCTTAGGTCACAGATTTAACCCAACATTATTTGACCAGATCTGGGCCATTTCAGTTTGCAACTCTGAACATCCCCAGCTAACCCTAGCTAGTGACAAGTTTGGTCGTTTGTTCATGAAATCTTCAGCCACCAACCTCACCTATAATTTTGTCACGCCCCACGGCAAGTCGCCGTCAGCGAATTGAGCAGCAGCAATAAAAACGCTTGAGAAGCAAGCACACTGCAACCGTCAGGTTAACCGACCTTTTTTCACATTACCAAGAAACTCAATCCACGTCGCGCCCGTTGCTGATTAATCTCTCGATCTGCATTCTTGACCAGGTGGTTCATGTCCTGGAAAAACTGGATTCCAATCAGAAAACCAACAAGGCATGTGACTGAATTGTAGTTTATTCATTTGAAGATATATAATTTAGTGGTTTGGAGAGGGGAGAAAGACAGATTAGGACAGGATCACTGGGGCCTGAAAGGTTCTTGATAACGGCTACGTTGCAACCACCACCACCACCTCCACCGCTCCTCAGTCCTTGGTCACCATCATCCCGTCCGTTTCTCTTCTTCCACACCTCCCAGATGTCACACTCGCCGCCCAAATTTTGAGCTCACATGTTTCTTTTTTCTTTTTGTTTTTTGCACAGACCAAACGCTCCTCCTCCCAATTCTCCTCTACAAGACAAGGCAAAGCTTGATTGTCCCAGGCAAACTATCGAAAATCCGGTACCGACGATCAATCGATCACTGATCGAGTGCGCATCGTCGTTATCTTCTTCGTCCAGCCGCAATCTGTTTTTGCAGTTTCTTGATCCATAAGTAGCTAAGGCGAAGTAGTTACCTGCCACCATTCTGCCCCCATAGGCTTTGGTAGTAAGCTTGTGAGCTGAGCTGCCCATTCCTTTACTTCTTTGCCAAACGCCTCTTTAGGTGGCGCGTCTCCGTTGTACTTAGCTGCCAAGAGACCGTCGGCTAGGTGTGTATCTTTCTTTGATCCTCAGCTGAGTTCAGAGCCCGTACTGGCCCGGCCTCCATTGTCGATCTCGTCCTCTCACTCGCCTGTCCTTCTCGCTGTTCGTGCTCAAGCTCCACTTCGCTGCGGCGCATTCCTGATCACTTGATCAGTTCAGGTCAGCCTTGTTACCTTGTCTGTGTGTTCTTTGCGTCGAGAGGAACTGTGTCGAGCAGTGGACTGATTGGGACTGCCAAGCCATGTTTTGATGTGTTGCATCGTGTGTGTGATCTCTTGCTTGCGGTGGCAGCCATTGTTCTCGCCGGTCGCCGCAGCACATGTGCTTTTCATAGAAAGTGCAGTGTGCCTTGGGCTGGAGCAAGGAATATTTTCCCAGTTCTTGATCAGGGGAAGGTATATGCAGCGGAATTAGATTCTTCCAACAGCAACAAAAAAAAAGAGTCTTGACGCAGCGAAAGCGAAGACGTAGCGGAAGCGAAGTTTCAGAAAGTGATCCAAGCAGCTACCCGCAGCCAGGATGTTCAACATCGTCTCGTCGTGGAACAAGAGGAGGAGAAGCAAATCGCTCGATCAGCTGAATCCATGTGGGTGCATGATATCTTTTGCTCAATGCAATCCTGCAAGCCTGAACGGATGGTTTGGCCTGATCAATGATCAATCTGAAACTCTGTTTTTGTGCAGGGGTGTACAAGCCGGCCGAGCTGTGGCAGATGAAGGAGCAGAGCCCGCCGCCGCCGGCGAAGAAGCGCAGCTCCTGCTCCATGGTGTTCACCCTCAAGGAGATGGAGGAGGCGACCGGCATGTTCAGCGAGAAGAACCTCATCGGCAAGGGCGGCTTCGGAAGGGTTTACAGGGGCGTCCTGAAAGATGGCCAGGTAGTTCATCTTCATCAATTCTTTTCAGAATTTCAGTTTTTTTGGGTGAGATCAGAATTTCAGGTTCATGATAAGCTTGATCCACAATTTTTGAGCAAGCAAACATAATTGTTCATGTCATGTAGATTGTGTAACCATATTTTTCAGATAGTTACAATAGATCACCAATTGTTCAGATTGGAAGAGAATTTCTCATCTTGGCTCCATTTATTTGGCCCAATATTAAAATCTGTAGGTGACACTAACCTGAGCTGGAATGTGATTAGTCCTGCAGACAGTGAGGATCAATATGGTGTGACATTAGGTCTTGGCATCAAACTCATGAAAAGCAAGTGCCAACCACCAGTCAAATATGATCAAACACCAATTAATTCCCAAGATAAATCTTGGAACATAAACTCTGAACTTGACTGCATTAGTGGTACTCACAGTCTCACATAGCTCTGCCATTATTCAAGCTATAAATTTGTGGCAACAAACCTTGTACCAGCAGTTTCAGCACTTCAGTTGCATTGTTGTTTCAGAGCTTGTTTTAACCTGAAAAAAAATGCTTCTGCAAAATGTGAAGATTGTTGCCATCAAGAAGATGGACCTGCCAACATCAAAGCAAGCCGACGGCGAGCGCGAATTCCGAGTCGAGATCGACATCTTGAGCAGGTTAGATCACCCCAATCTGGTCACGTTGATCGGCTACTGCGCTGACGGGAAGCACCGGTTCGTTGTCTACGAGTTCATGCCCAAAGGGAACCTGCAAGACATCCTCAATGGTAATTTCACCAACACGACAAAGTATTCATCTTTTTTCCTTTTTATCAGATGGCCAAGTATGCAATAAAATTAATTATTTACCGCTCATTTTGATTATTTTGATTATGATGTCACTTATATAGGACATCTATGTCAATGAAAGTAGACTCGCTGACAAAAATATATAGCCACTTTTCTAAAGTGACAAATTATTAAATCTTCGAAATATTTGACAGTATTATATATGATCGGAATACTTCTGATAAGAGTGATTTTACATGTCCCAAAGTGAATGCTAGTCTTATTGTTGAAGTATAAAGGGTATTTGTTTTCTTTAGTCCAAAGTTTTGTTCTATCACATCGAATGTTTAGGTGATAATTAGACCTATTAAATATAGGTTAATTATAAAACTAAATGAATAAATGAGAGCTAATTCACGAGATGAATATATTAAACCTAATTAATCTATAATTAGTGCAGGTTTACTGTAGCAACATATTGTCAAATTATAAATTAATTAGGTTTAATAAATTCATCTCACGAATTAACTCTCGTTATGTACTCGTTATGTACTTAGTTTTATAATTAACCTACGTTTAATATTTCTAATTAGAACACAAACATCTGATGTGATATGACTAAAATTTAGATTAAGGAACTGAAAACTCTGAGATTATGTTTTTGGAGTGAATTGGTTGGTATAGGAGATTATGCTTTTGAGGTGAATTCGATTGGTTGGTTGGTTTGAAGGTATCGGCGAGGTGAGGATGGACTGGCCAGTGCGTCTGCGGATTGCGCTCGGTGCGGCGAGGGGGCTGGCCTACCTGCATTCGACCATTGCCGTCGGCGTCCCCGTCGTCCACCGGGACTTCAAGTCCAGCAACATCCTCCTCACCGAGCACTTCGAGGCAAAGGTGATCGATCATCCGTCCGCAATAAAATTCCCCTGCATCCCATTGCAGCATCATTGCATAATGCATATTTGCATTCTCTGATCAAGATCAGATACGATGTAAATGTGTTCGTGGCATGGCAGATCTCAGATTTTGGTCTGGCCAAGCTGATGCCGCAGGATCACCTGGACCTGTACGCGACCACCAGGGTGCTCGGTACCTTCGGCTACTTCGACCCCGAATACGCGCTGGTAAAATTCGATCGAGTCGCAGAGATGCTCAGATAGATTGGATATGCATGCAGAAGAGATGTTTCAGATGCTGCGTTTGTTTTGTTTGCTGTTTTTCTCGCATGCAGACAGGGAAGCTGACGCTGCAGAGCGACGTGTACGCGTTCGGCGTCGTCCTCCTCGAGCTGCTCACCGGCCGCCGCGCCATCGACCTCAGCCAGGGGCCTCAGGACCAGAACCTCATCGTCAAGGTCAAGACGTACCTGCTAACCTGCCGCCGTTGAACCTTTGCCTCGATCGCAGCAATGGACGTACAATTTGCTGATGGTTTTGCGTGTTTGAGATGTTCAGATACAGCAGGTGGCCGAGGACCGGAAGAAGCTGAGGAAGGTGGTGGACAGGGAGATGACGAAGGGGTCGTACACGGTGGAGTCGGTGTCCATGTTCGCCGGGCTCGCCGCGCGCTGCGTCTGCTTCGAGAGCGTCGGCCGGCCGGCCATGAAGGACTGCGTCAAGGAGCTCCAGTTCATCATGTACGCCAACATGAAGATCTGAGCTCTCCCAATTTGCCACGGGTTTCTTGCGATGATTGCGGCCCCATCTTTGTTCGGCTCGATCAATCTTGGTAGTTTTTACTAAGGAAAAGGAAGAAGACATGATGTTTGTACAGGAAAAAAATAGTGATTTTTCGTTGCAAGAACAAGCTAAAAGTCCATAAAAGACTGGGCTTTTGTGGTGTAAACTTTAAGAAAAATTTTATAGTTTTTAGAGATACTGTATCATAATTTTTAGTGTTAATTTTGATATTTATTAATATCTTAAATAATTAACATTAAAATTATGATATTTCTTTGTACCTCCCAAAAACCATAAAATCACTCTAACTTTAAACGGTAAAGATTTCTTGCGGATTTGTTTCTTGTTGCTCATGATCCACTGGAAGAGAAACAAATTTAGATTGATTTCTTCAGGCAAATCTCTACTGATAGTTTCCTCTTTGTAAGGTGAATAATTGATTTATTATCCTCAGCTTCGTTGTTCAATTTTTTTGAAATGGGTATATAGATTTGATTTTTTTTAAAAAAATATTATTTAAAAAAATTTGGGGAAAATGTCCCACCACATTTAGAAACATTTTCTAAAGAAGAAGTGTGAGCTACGGTTCGCTCATCAATTTAGAGTTATTCTCAAAGAATTTAATTTTGAGATAAAATTAATAAATTATTTTTAAGGATTTAAAAAACATTAAAAATAAAGTCAATCCGAAAAAATAAATAAGGGTTTTCTGTACAGACAAAACCTTAATTATATCTTAGTGTGAAAATAAAAGACCAAAGTGTTTCACATTAATAATTGAGAAAAAAATTATGAAGTTATAGATAAATATAGTCAAGTGTATTTAAGGAATAAAAACTCTTTATTTGCGAAACGACGATAGATAAAGACGTAAAAATTTTGCATGGAGAAGTTCACCGCCTTGGTCGCCTGCCGCCGTGGCGCCGCCGCCGAGTATGGGGAGGGGGAAGAGAACGACGAGTGCTTGCTGCGCATCCAGCTCGAGGAGATCGTCATCGTCAAGAACGACGCCTACGACGCCGCCCTTGCCGCCTCCGCCTCCGCCGCGCGTGCCGACGGCAGCGTCGTCGGCGCAACCACCGCATCCTCGTCGACGGATCACAAGTGCGGTAATGCCATCGCCGCCGCGGCTGCTGCACCCGGCCGGGCCTGGCGGCGTTGGGTCGGTGACGGTGACGGCCGCGGCACGGGGCGCGTGGACGACCGTGGCAAGGATCGTCGGCCTCGACTAGACCGGTTGCGCGCCTTCTTCTTCTCCGCCTCGGTGGGAGAGACGACCAACTAGCTACCCCTAGTTGGCTAGATCGCAGGTTTGTTGCTCAATTCTTCTGGCTTTAGGGTTTTACTCGATCCTTCCACTGTTCTTGCGTCGACCAATTCGAGAGATCAATAGTTGACATTGGATGATGAATATTATTCATGGCTGATCTGTCAAACAGGCTTAGGATTGGTTTGGTTTGAGGGTGAGAGTGGATAGGATTCATGAATTTAGGGATGAGATAATATATTTGAGGTGTTTGGTTGGATGGATGGAATGAGATAATTTTTGTTTGGTTATAATACATTCGAAGTGTTTGGTTGGTTGGATGGAATGAGATAATTTTTTGTTTGGTTAGATGTATACAACTTGGATGAGATAAGGTTAAATTTAGTGAGACCCACTTGTCAAATATATTTTTAACAAAAATATAATCATATGAGATCTTATTTTATAGATTAAATTATAATCAATACAATGATGTAATTAGATCATAAATTGGATAAATAATTTGGGAGTAAAAATCATTTGAATATTTATAAACGAAAAATTAAATGTGTAATAACAAGAGACGACACATCATCTCGTCCAATGTTGATGAGCTCATCCAAAAAAAGATATCCAGCAAACCAAACGCACCTTAATGTATTATGACACAAACTCCTCTCTTATTATTCTCGACAAGAAGAAGAATTAAACTGCAAACCCCCTTCTTAATGGAATAAGCATATCTCTGCATTATCTTTTCAAAAAAAAGGGGGAATTAAACGATCATGCTGTTCAAAGCGTTTGGATCACCCAATCTCCGCTTTTAATTTGATTCAATATATGATCACCCAATCTATTTATTTTATACGAATTGTAATCTAATGTTCTATTTATTTTATATGAGTTGTAATCTAGAGTAGAGTAACTTTGGACGTGTTTGGTTGAGCTGTAGCTGTAAAAAAAGCTATTGTGGGCTATGGGTTGTGGAAAAGTTTCGTACGATGTCAGCTGTGAGAAAGCTGAAAGTCATTTGACTGAAACAATTGCGGAGAAGCTGCTTTGAGCTTTGAGCTGTGTAAAAAGTCAATTTATGAAATTTTGTATGATTATATGAAATTTGAAATGTCAATTTATGAAATTTTGTATGGTTGTATAAAATTTAAAATTTCAATTTATGAAGGTATGTATACTTGTATAAAATTTGAAATGATAATTTATGGAATTTTGTATGTTTGTATGAAATTTGAAATGTCAATTTATGAAATTTTGTGTGACTGCATGAAATTTGAAATGTCAGTATGTGAATATTAGCATTATCAAAGATTCAAAAAGCAAAAACTAAAAACCAAAAGCCAAAAGCCAAAAGCCAAAAAAACAGGTCTCGAAGAGCTTCCATAGTTTTACTATGCTAAAAGCTGCTTTTACTAAAAGTTATTGACTTTGGTTGGCTTTTGGCTTCTAAGAAAAAAAATGCCCAAAAGAATCCTTAGCTACAGATATAAAATAGAAGTTCAAACATTCAAACATTTACACGATTGTGTTTATTAGTTTATTTTTAAAGTGTGGTTATTTCGTTCGTACTCTAAAAATAATTTTTTCATGTTTGTTAAACAAACGGTGACACACTCGACGGAAATGCTTTTGGTGAGAGATAGTGTTTCACGTCTCCTCTACTCTCTCCTCTCAATTGTTTCTTCTATTATATTACACATTAGTTTAGTGTAGTAGCTAAATACATGATGATTGAGGTGATTGAGGTGAAGGAGAGGGAGATTATATTACCCCTTATTGCATAGTCTTTCTTGAGGTTTCGATGGTGTAACTTGCGTTTGATAGTGTTTTACCTCATACCTATCTATCTAAAAAATATATAGAAAGTGCTAGAATATTGGAATAGAACCATATAAATATTTCAAAAATTTCTAAATAAATCTTAAAGAATCATATCATGAAAAAATGGATATCGTGGAGTTGGGATCGGACTCGGGAGTCGGCACTATCGAGTACCGAATCCGAGCCAAAGACTCGGGGGTCGGGATTAGCACTGCTGAATGACTGACATGAGCTGAGACTCGAGAGATGGGGGTCGGCCTGTTGAGCCAACCACATGTTCCTAAAATCTGACTCCTTATCTGATAGATACATGATCTTTCCTTTTATCATTCCTATTCTTTTGGGAACGTAGAGAAGTTTGCGAGATATGGTTATATGGAAACCGGCTTAATTGAGACCATGATCATGACACGAGATCTAGTTATTTCCATATAAATACACGTCTATCTAGCCAGTTCCAATGTGTGTGAAAACAAAATTGATCAGAACCAAGAATCACGCTAGGGTTTTGCCTGTCTCTTCTCCCTACTGTGTTGCTGTCGTAATCTACCCTATCCCATCCACCGGCGTGCACCGGAAATGGGAGAGCATGTCTCTGAAACCTCCAGCTCTTGTGATCCTGCACCGGGAGATGACGAATAAAGATTTTGGAAAGCGCTCCATGCGACTGCATAATTCGTCAACACGACACGCCTTCCGTCTACATCTATCGTCGGTCACCGCCAGGTAATACAATTCGACACCAACAGGAGCAACATTGCATTGACCATGGACTTGTCTTTGGTTACTGTACTGAGAAACCAAGCGTTGGTTTCGGTGTTTTGTGATGAGTGATTGACAGGATTTTTACCCTCTGTTCGAAGGGTACCTCCGAAGGGGGTTCAGAGGTTGGACCTCCGAAGGTGATCGGAGGAGGGTACCTCCGAAGGTAGTTCGGAGGTGGTTTCATCGAAGGGTATTCGGTGTTTGCTTGCTGCAGCTGTGCAGCGGAGTGTGCTCGTCGGAGGGGTCCGACAGTACGCATTGATTGGGTTTGTACCGAAGGGTTCGGTACTTTGGGCGGTACACCGGAGTGTGTGCCGGAGGTTGCTAACCCGGAGAGGTCTCCGGAGTACTGGAAACACTTGTCTGTTTGTCGGTGGTGCGCAGGGACTTCGGAGGCGACGAACAAGGTTCGCAGCAGGTGAACCTGGGTCGAGCGGGAGGCTTGATGCCAGGGGAGCGGGGAGCTCCGTCACGGTGACTACGAAGGTGGTCCGGGTCGGTCCTCGGGTCGAGGCGTGCCAGGTGAAGGCAGAGAGTGCGGAGTGTGGCTCCGACTGAAGGTACTCCGAGACAAAGTCCTCGGAGGTGAGGCACTTCGAAGGTACTCCGAATGGAGTGACTTCGGAGTTGGTTGGAACAAATCCTCTGCGGAGGCAAGGTGTTCGAAGTGTGCTCCGGAGGGAGACATTCGAAGGTACCCGACGAAGGTTTCAGAAGTCGAGGCGCATCGAAGGCATGGTCCGGGTGCGGCTCATCGAGGAGTGTGCTCGGGGAGAGGCACTGCGACGAAGGGCTCATGGAATGCTTCATGCGGAGGCCTTGGACGAAGGAGGGACTTCGAAGGGTGGTACTCCGAAGGTGGGGCTTCGGAGGGTGGAAGGCTTCGGAGCAAGGCTAGCTCCGGAGCGAGGTTGACTTGAGGTGCTTCGGCCTGCATGGCTTCGGTACACGGACTGACGGAGTTCGAGCTGGAGGAAGCTGCGAAGCCGTGGTGATCCACTCCGGAGGTGTTGGTGCGAAGGCTCAAGGGCTTTGATGGCTTCGGCTCAAAACCGTCACTGTATCGGAGGCCATCTTCGGCGAAGCGAAGGCCAACAGGCTCAAGGCTTCTCGCCGAAGCTACCGCACCCTCACGTGCGAAGGGAGGATTCCGGAAGGTCAAAGTCTGCAAAGGCTGACACTGTCTGTTCTGTAAAAGGCTGACGCTGTCCCCTCTGCAAAGCTGACAGAGAAGCCTCCAGAATAAAGGTGGACTACCTTTTGTACCCCTTAGTTCTGTAGAGTCAAATCCTTTGTAAACCCTAGGGGTAAAGTAGTCATTTCCTTTGGGTGAACTGTGGGCTATAAATATGGGGGCTCGGTAGGTAACATTTAACACTTTGAGCATTTACTGTTGAGCTCCTGTATCCACATACCTCGCTGTATTCATCCAGAGTTCAATTCATTTTGTGTTCCTTGTTCAAGCTGCGAAGCCCTGCTTCTTTGTGCTTTTTGCTTGAGCTCGCGTTACATACCTCGCTAGTTGTAGTGCACCGAAGCCTGTCTTGGCGAAGGTTGCTTTTGTGCGAAGTGTGTTTTGTTAGTGTGCGTTCGCTCTGTGTAACAGGAGGCGAGACCTCGCTGCTTACTAGCGAAGCCCTGACCGAGGCCCGTTTTGCTTCTTGTGTCGAAGCCCTTAGCGAAGTTCATTTGTGTGCGTGTAGACCTTCGTGTACGAAGCCCAGCACCAGTTGCTGCTGCCAAGTACTTGGTCGAAGTCCTCAGAGGGGTGTCCACTCTTGCGAAGGGTGAAGTGCAAAGTCTGCTCGAAGCACCCTGTGTACGGAGCCTGCACTGACTTAGCAGAGTAGATTTTCGAGGGTTGTAAGTGGAGCGAAGTCTTCTTGGCTTTGAACTTTTGCTCCTCCGAAGCCTGTGTTCGAAGGTGTCGAAGTACCTCCGAACCAGACCTTCGAAGGTAGTGTTCGAATCCTGTTCCGCAGAAGACAGAACTGAAACCGAAGGCGAGTTTTTAGCCCAAAATTTTAAAAGCTCCCATTCACCCCCCCTCTGGTCGCCGTTTCCGGTCCAACAATTGGTATCAGAGCGGGTTAAGATCACCAGTTGACCTTAACCGGTTTTGTGATCTGTTGGCGACATGGATAGAGGCAGTAAAATTCCTCTATTCGATGGGACAGATTTTGCATACTGGAAGGTGCGCATGGAGGCTTACTTGTTAAGCCAAGGAAATGCAATTTGGGAGATTGTGGACTCACAATACTCCATCCCTGAGACTCGCACCTCTCAGACTGAGAAGGATCAGTATAATGCCAATTCCAAGGCAAGAAACATACTGTTTATCGGTTTGAGTAGAAGTGAGTTCGATAGGGTGCAGCACCTTAGGACTGCTAGGGAGATTTGGACAACGCTCACTGTTTTTCATGAGGGCTCTACACAGATTAAGGCCAGGCGCCAAAGCACCTACAACCAATAGTATCAGCTATTTGTGCAGGCACTTGGTGAATCTATAGATGCCATGTTTTCTCGCTTTGATGCAATAGTGAGTAACTTGCGATCCAACGGGACGCTTGCTTACAGTGATCATGATAGGGCTATCAAGCTTCTCTATGCTCTTGACCGTAGCATATGGGAAGTAAAGATATCCAGCATTGAGGAGTCCGCAGGTTATGACACCTTGACCTGTGATGAACTCTTTAGCAAGCTGAAGTCCACAGAGATTGCCAAGGCATCTCTTGCAGTGCACAGAAGCTCTTTGCCACAGCCTTTGGCATTGGTTTCTAGCACTAGCCGTGGCACCACTGCAGAACCAAGCACATCTGGCACTTGTGTTCTTGCAGATGGTTTTGCTTTGTCCTCCCTGGTCTCCGTCACAAAGGAGCAGGTGGACACTCTAGATGATGATGAGCTTGCTCTCATTGCCCGGAGGTTCACCCGCTTTCATCATGAGAGACGGGATCAGAGGAGAAGTGGTTTTAGTGGTTGCTATGAATGTGGCGACACCTCTCATATTAAGGCCAATTGCCCCAAGCTCAAAAAGAGAGATGAGAGTGAGCGCCCCAAATACCACAAAAAGGAGAGGAAGCCTTTTGTGAAGGGCAAGCGCGGCAAGATGGCTAAGAAAGTAGCCAAGGCCGCTTCCAGAGCTTTTGTTGCTGCTCTCAGCGACATCGACACGTCCTCAACTGAGGAGTCGAGCTCTGAGGAGGAGGAGTCCCCAAGGAAGGAGGACAAGAAGGACAAGAAGGGACGAGACTTCACCGGCGTTTGCTTCATGGCCGACAGCGATCACAGCGGCGATGAGCTTGACTCATCTGAGGTAACACTATCATCTGACCAGCTACTAATTAAATTAGATGAGCTGAATGAAGTAGTACTTGGTCAGGATAGATTACTTGTGCAAGCCGCTAGAGAAAGAAAAGATCTTAGACTTAGGCTAGAAACTATTTCTACTGAATATGCCATGCTTAAGTCTAAATTTGATGATGCTGAATGTGAGTCCTGTTCTGTTGTCATGAGTGAGCTTGCTCAGTTGCGTTCTGTTCATGCTCAAACTCTTTCTGAGCTTGAGACTGCACAGAAGCAGCTTTTGGAGGTGGATTCTAGACCTCATGATATTATTAAATGCATGAACTGCTCTTTATTACGCGAAAGCATTAATTTACGTGATAAGCATGTTCATGATTTAGAGGCTAGATTGGAGAGGGCCGGTAGTTCTAAGGATGTGCAACCTGTTTGTGACACTTGCATCACCCTTAAGGACCAGCTAGGCACTGTCAGAGAGCGAGCTGAAAACCTCATGTCAGAAAATGAGTACCTTCTTTCTGTGGTTAATAAATGCACTGAGGGAAAGGGTAGGATGGATTTGCTCTTGGCCAAGACCAAGTTGTGTGCTGACAGAGCAGGGGTAGCTCTAGGTTTGGGTTTTGAGAGGATTTCTTCAGACAGTAAGACCAAAACTGTTTTCACCTCTCCCACTACCTTAGAGAAAGAAAGAGCTCTGTTAGACACTCCACCAGCCAAGAAACCTACCCGAGCTCCAAAGAAAACCACACCTCCTACCAAGAAAATCCCTCCCAAGAAAACCACTCAGAGAAAACCCAAGGAGCCTGTGAAAGTTGCTCCTGTGACCCATGAGAGTGCCCCCAGGAGTGTGTTTCATTGTTCCTATTGTCAGCGGGTGGGTCATTTGGTTGGATTTTGTTTTCGTCGCATCAAGGATGAGCGACGCTCTCAGGCGATGAGTTACCAGGACATGCATTACCCATCTTTAGGTATGCATGAGTCTGAGTTTTACTATCGTCCTGCTTTTGAGGCTCCTCGTGCTTCTCGGAGAGGTTTTGCTCCTCGAGGTGTTCACCATGTTCCATATGGTGTTAGACCTCGGGCGAGTAGCTTTGTACCTCGTCAGAGTAGGAGACCTCGACATGTTGTTCGATCACAGCATGTAGGTAGACCTCGCACTTTGCATTATTCTGATTATCATGTGCGTAGACCGTCTACTTTTACTGTGCCTACTACTCGTGTCACTCAGTGCTGGATGCCTCGTCATTATTTTACTCACCCCAGCACTGAGCGATCGAGATATTCTTATCGTGTGTAGGCGACAGATCGAGGCTTGGAGGGCACGTGGATCATGGACTCCGGTTGTTCGCGCCACATGACCGGAGATGCAGCTTGGTTCTCCAGCCTCACCACAACCAAGCAAAGGGAACATAAAAACCTTCGGAAACAATCGAAGGAGCAGAGTAAAAGGTAAAGGTGTGGTAAGAATCAACTCGAATTTCACTCTCAAAGATGTTGCTTTGGTTGAGAACCTGGGATACAATTTGCTGTCTGTATCTCAGTTGCTTGATGAGGGCTTCGAAGTGCGATTTCATCGCGATACTTCGCAAGTGCTCAATTCTGATGGCGTTGTGGTGTGTAAGATCTTTAGGGTTGGGAGAGTTTTTGGAGCTGATTTTTCAGAGTCATCTGGTTCTTCTCATTGTCTTGTTGCACATTCATCTTCTGAGCCGTGGAAGTGGCATAGGAGACTAGGGCATATGAGCTTTGAGTTGCTTGCTCGTCTGAGCGCCCTAGGTCTGATCCGAGGATTGCCCAAGCTCAAGTTTGAGAAGAATTTAGTTTGCGCTCCTTGTCGACATGGAAAAATGATTGCCGCTTCGCATTCGCCAGTCACCACTGTGATGACTGAACAACCCGGAGAACTTCTCCATATGGACACTGTAGGTCCTTCTCGAGTTAGTTCTTTAGGCGGCAAGTGGTATGTATTAGTTATTGTCGACAATTTCTCTCGCTACTCTTGGGTCTTCTTTCTTGCCAGCAAGGATGAAGTGTTTTCACACTTTCGGAGCTTGGCTTTGAGACTTTTCACTGAACTCCCTGGTGCATTAAAATACATTCGAAGCAATAATGGCACTGAGTTCAAAAATAGTCTCTTTGTTGACTTTTGCATGGAGCATGGCATAGAACATCAATTCTCTGCTCCGCGGGTTCCTCAACAGAACAGTGTCGTTGAGAAGAAGAACCGCACTTTGGTTGAGATGGCTAGGACGATGCTTGATGAGCATAGGACTCCTAGAAAATTCTGGGCTGAGGCCATGAACACTGCTTGCTACATCTCAAACCGAATTTTCTTGCGCTCAATTTTAAAATTGACATCTTATGAGCTGCGTTTTGGGAGACAGCCCAAGGTTACTCATCTTCGAGTTTTTGGCTGTCGCTGCTTTATCCTAAAACGTGGTAACTTGGATAAATTTGAGTCGCGCTCTTCTGACGGGATCTTTTTGGGCTATACTACACATGGTCATTCGTATCGTGTTTATAATTTGGAAACTAACACTGTCATCGAGTCATGTGATGTGACTTTTGATGAATCAACCACCTCTGTTAGTTCTGCTTTTGAACAGGCTAATGAACACGACATGGAACATACCTTATTTAAAGAAGAAGATCCCGGAGAATTCGAGGATGAACCCCTACTGCCCTCGACATCAACCCCCGAAGCTGACTCCATTTCAACTACTTCGGCACGAGGTCCCGAAGCGACTACCTCAACATCGGTCATCTTGGACCACTCCAACGCACAAGTTGAGGGGGAGACTGCATCCCGCCGCGAGGCTCCACATCATGTTCAAAGGATGCACCCTCCCGAGCAGATCATTGGTGAGCTTGATCAAAGGGTAACACGTTCTCATGCCCATTTCACTAATGCTGCTTTTGTTGCTTCTTTCGAGCCCTTAGATGTTAGTCATGCACTTTCTGATTCTAGTTGGATCAATGCCATGCATGAGGAACTTGAAAATTTTGAGAGAAACCAAGTCTGGACTTTAGTTGATCCTCCACCAAATGTTCATTTCATTGGAACAAAATGGATTTTCAAAAATAAACAAGGGGAGGATGGGACTATAGTTAGAAACAAGGCTAGACTTGTAGCTCAGGGCTTTTCTCAACTAGAAGGGATTGATTTTACTGAAACCTTTGCACCTGTTGCTCGCCTTGAGGCCATTAGGATTTTGCTTGCCTTTGCGACATCCCGGGGATTCAAACTCTATCAAATGGATGTCAAAAGTGCTTTTCTTAATGGCTTCATAGGTGAAGATGTTTATGTAAAACAACCCCCTGGTTTTGAAAACCCCAAGTACCCACATAAAGTCCTTAAACTTCATAAGGCTCTTTATGGACTCAAGCAGGCCCCTCGGGCTTGGTATGATAGACTTAAGTCTTTTCTGCTTGAGCGAGGGTATTTGATGGGCTCTGTTGATAAAACTTTGTTTACTCTCAAGCATGGCAAAGATTTCCTCCTAGTGCAGATTTATGTGGATGATATCATTTTTGGTGGCTCTTCTCATGCCTTGGTTGCCGAGTTTGCAGATACCATGAGCAGGGAATTTGAAATGTCAATGATGGGCGAGCTTACATTTTTCCTTGGTTTGCAAATCAAGCAAAGCAAACAAGGTACTTTTGTCCACCAGACTAAGTACACCAAGGACCTGCTCAAGAAGTTCGACATGTCCGATGCGAAGCCTCTCGCCACTCCAATGGGTACATCTGTAGCATTGGATCCTGACGAAGATGGAGAAGCCGTAGATCAGAAGGATTTCCTAAGCATGATCGGCTCCC
Source organism: Zizania palustris (assembly GCA_019279435.1). Classification (NCBI taxonomy): domain Eukaryota; kingdom Viridiplantae; phylum Streptophyta; class Magnoliopsida; order Poales; family Poaceae; genus Zizania; species Zizania palustris. Next base: position 17,990,180 of record JAAALK010000287.1, on the reverse strand, counting down.
TCCTCTACTTGACTGCTACGAGGCCAGACATACACTTCGCAGTGTGTCTGTGCGCTCGTTTTCAGGCTTCACCACGAGCTTCGCACCGCCAAGCGGTAAAGCGCATCTTAAGGTATCTCAAACACACCCTTGAATTTGGCATATGGTATTCAGCGTCTTCATCTTTATGTCTTCGAGGTTATTCCGATGCGGATTTTGCTGGGTGTAGAATTGATAGGAAGAGTACCTCTGGTACTTGTCATTTTCTGGGTACTTCACTGGTTTGCTGGTCTTCCCGCAAACAGTCTAGTGTTGCACAATCAACGGCTGAGGCCGAATATGTTGCTGCAGCTAGCTGTTGCTCTCAGATCTTGTGGATGGTTTCCACTTTGCGGGATTTTGGGTTAGATTATAAGAGTGTTCCACTTTTCTGTGATAACACTAGCGCTATTTGTATTGCAAACAACCCGGTTCAGCATTCCAGAACCAAACACATTGATGTGCGGTATCATTTTCTTAGAGATCACAATGAGAAGGGTGATATTGAACTTCAATATGTTGATACCCAACACCAGCTTGCCGACATTTTTACAAAACCCCTCGATGCTTCTCGATTTGCTTACTTGCGTGGGGAACTTGGCATTTGTCACCCTTACGGCATTTTGTGAGGGGGAGCTGTTTTAGATGGATATGCCTTTGCTAATTGTGTGCTAAATTGCATTTACATCTTTTGCACTTATATGCCTGCTTATAATCCATGACATCATGACAGCTCAGCTCTTTTTAATTTATCTGGAACATTCATGTGCATGATGTTTTATTTTCACAATCAAATCATGCTCACTGCTTAGTCTTGAATCTAGCATGTTTAGGCAGGACTGCTTTAGCTATCTTTTATCTGCTTGACAGCAAGACACTGTTCATGGATGCTAAAAATTGCAACTTGAAAAATTGTTCTACATCTTCATGGATATTCATAAAATGCCAAACAATTGGTTCACTTAATTATAATAAAAAATTCCATGATTTGCATGCCTTAAGTGAAAAGATCCAGGTGGGTTTGTTTGTCGCACTACCCTATTCTAGACTGCTTACCATTGCACATTGGTCTGAACTGGAATAGCGTAGTGTATGCCAAAATCTATGCCTTAAGCTTCATATGGCTTTTATGCCTAGGCTTGGCCGGATTGGAAAGTATAAGGTGGACAAACAAATAACCCCTGGCACTAAGAAAAGAACATCAAAATTCATTGATTATCAAGTTTGCTTTTCAAGCTCCATTTGAACTAGACTTGTCTGTCTAGAGTAGAAATTGACTAGCTTTGCGTAGTCCTTGCTCTTACTTGTCTAGTTTCCTTGAGTAAGTGGTGATGCTTTTATTTCAAAAAGTTCAAATCACATGCTTCATCATGCTTGTAGAGAATATTAATTTGAGCTGAGCCCATGATCATTGGTGTTATGGTTGGCATATTTTTGCTTCATATGTCTTTGCAATTCTGCTCATTTCGAAGCTTTGCATCTTTTACTTGCTCCTTGATGCTTGCATTGCCAAAGGGGGAGAAATTCCTCAAGGGGGAGTCACTTGCTTCGTTCTCTGCCGCAAGGGGTTTAATTTCCAAAGGGGGAGAAATCATGACATAAAGGCTCTTTGTTTGCCAAAGAGGGATAAGTTAACTCAGGGGGAGTTTTTATTGCCGAAGGGGCTTCTTACTCTTTTGAGAAAGGGGGAGGAAAATTCTTTTGTCAAGTGACATGTTTTGGCTCTTTTATGAGTTTTTATGGTCACTTGTGTGCTGAAAATTTTAAATTTTCTTGGACTTGGATTTGGTTGTCAATGCACTCATCAAGGGGGAGATTGAGAAACCAAGCGTTGGTTTCGGTGTTTTGTGATGAGTGATTGACAAGATTTTTACCCTCTGTTCGAAGGGTACCTCCGAAGGGGGTTCGGAGGTTGGACCTCCGAAGGTGATCGGAGGAGGGTACCTCCGAAGGTAGTTCGGAGGTGGTTTCACCGAAGGGTGTTCAGTGTTTGCTTGCTGCAGCTATGCAGCGGAGTGTGCTCGTCGGAGGGGTCCGATAGTACGCATTGATTGGGTTTGTACCGAAGGGTTCGGTACTTTGGGCGGTACACCGGAGTGTGTGCTGGAGGTTGCTAACCCGGAGAGGTCTCCGGAGTACTGGAAACACTTGTCTGTTTGTCGGTGGTGCGCAGGGACTTCGGAGGCGACGGACAAGGTTCGCAGCAGGTGAACCTGGGTCGAGCGGGAGGCTTGATGCCAGGGGAGCGGGGAGCTCCGTCACGGTGACTACGAAGGTGGTCCGGGTCGGTCCTCGGGTCGAGGCGTGCCAGGTGAAGGCAGAGAGTGCGGAGTGTGGCTCCGACTGAAGGTACTCCGAGACAAAGTCCTCGGAGGTGAGGCACTTCGAAGGTACTCCGAATGGAGTGACTTCGGAGTTGGTTGGAACAAGTCCTCTACGGAGGCAAGGTGTTCGAAGTGTGCTCCGGAGGGAGACATTCGAAGGTACCCGACGAAGGTCTCAGAAGTCGAGGCGCATCGAAGGCATGGTCCGGGTGCGGCTCGTCGAGGAGTGTGCTCGGGGAGAGGCACTGCGACGAAGGGCTCATGGAATGCTTCATGCGGAGGCCTTGGACGAAGGAGGGACTTCGAAGGGTGGTACTCCGAAGGTGGGGCTTCGGAGGGTGGAAGGCTTCGGAGCAAGGCTAGCTCCGGAGCAAGGTTGACTTGAGGTGCTTCGGCCTGCATGGCTTCGGTACACAGACTGACGGAGTTCGAGCTGGAGGAAGCTGCGAAGCCGTGGTGATCCACTCCGGAGGTGTTGGTGCGAAGGCTCAAGGGCTTTGACGGCTTCGGCTCAAAACCGTCACTGTATCGGAGGCCATCTTCGGCGAAGCGAAGGCCAACAGGCTCAAGGCTTCTCGCCGAAGCTACCGCACCCTCGCGTGCGAAGGGAGGATTCCAGAAGGTCAAAGTCTGCAAAGGCTGACACTGTCTGTTCTGTAAAAGGCTGACACTGTCCCCTCTGCAAAGCTGACAGAGAAGCCTCCAGAATAAAGGTGGACTACCTTTTGTACCCCTTAGTTCTGTAGAGTCAAATCCTTTGTAAACCCTAGGGGTAAAGTAGTCATTTCCTTTGGGTGAACTGTGGGCTATAAATATGGGGGCTCGGTAGGTAACATTTAACACTTTGAGCATTTACTGTTGAGCTCCTGTATCCACATACCTCGCTGTATTCATCCAGAGTTCAATTCATTTTGTGTTCCTTGTTCAAGCTGCGAAGCCCTGCTTCTTTGTGCTTTTTGCTTGAGCTCGCGTTACATACCTCGCTAGTTGTAGTGCACCGAAGCCTGTCTTGGCGAAGGTTGCTTTTGTGCGAAGTGTGTTTTGTCAGTGTGCGTTCGCTCTGTGTAACAGGAGGCGAGACCTCACTGCTTACTAGCGAAGCCCTGACCGAGGCCCGTTTTGCTTCTTGTGTCGAAGCCCTTAGCGAAGTTCATTTGTGTGCGTGTAGACCTTCGTGTACGAAGCCCAGCACCAGTTGCTGCTGCCAAGTACTTGGTCGAAGTCCTCAGAGGGGTGTCCACTCTTGCGAAGGGTGAAGTGCAAAGTCTGCTCGAAGCACCCTGTGTACGGAGCCTGCACTGACTTAGCAGAGTAGATTTTCGAGGGTTGTAAGTGGAGCGAAGTCTTCTTGGCTTTGAACTTTTGCTCCTCCGAAGCCTGTGTTCGAAGGTGTCGAAGTACCTCCGAACTAGACCTTCGAAGGTAGTGTTCGAAGCCTGTTCCGCAGAAGACAGAACTGAAACCGAAGGCGAGTTTTTAGCCCGAAATTTTAAAAGCTCCCATTCACCCCCCCTCTGGTCGCCGTTTCCGGTCCAACATGTACAATACGCACATTACTTTGATGTACGGTTATTGATCATATTTTATGAAACTATAATTGTTGTGTTCATGTTTACTAGTATAATAGATCTATTCATATTAGTCTGTACGGATGATATGATTTATCTATCTCGGAAATTAATCTTGAAATTTCTTAATAATCCAACTGAAAGAGTGTATTGATACTTTTTTCTAACTCTACAACTTTAGATTTGTTTTAAATTTGAAAATTTATCAAACAGGTCATACTCATCATTGTTAAACTTCGCCTAATGATTGTAGAAAAATATAAAATTCAGTCCTCGTCGAAACAACAAAGCTTATTATGGTTGATTCGTTGTAAATAGTCATCCTCACCTCTTCTTGACTCTTGGGGTCTTGCGGGAGAAGATGGTTCTCGCAACAAGTTAACTTTGTACTAGTTTTGGAGTTTGTATGTTTAATTAAAACAATTTAAAAATTTATATTTTATCTAAAATATAAAAATGATCTATCCAAATATTACCAATGTAAGCAAAACAATTAGTTGAAAGAAATCTTAAATTTATAGTTCTAGGCTAGTACACTAATTGACATTGTAGTTAATAGTCGATACTGTTGACACTAAAACCTATCGATAGAGCACCAACAGACACTAACGTTAGTTCGACAATCCAAGGGGTGACCGGCTAAACATCTCGTGACACTGACAATGCATTCTGATGACCCTTGACCATGACAAAGGAAATAAATGGAGTCGCCAAGCAATTAAACAATACTGAAATAATATTATTTAACTAACCGAAGTGTGGGAAGAGCGATCAAACCGGCCAAACTAAGGCTGGTTGGACTGAAGTAAGTCTGACGGTCAGACCGGCCAAGGTGGGCCGGTCGGATGGACAGCAGACCTTCGGTTGCGGTGCAGAGAAGGTCACCAAAGGGGGGCCTTCGACATACAAGGCGAAGGGGTCCAAGGCCTCCGACGCTTGGTGTGAAGATGGACGAAGGGGGGCCTTCGATACTCGGTCGATCAGACCAGCGTCAAGGTCTCGGTCGGACCGAAGGGGTTGCGAGGGGTTCCAGAGGGTACTCCGGCGTGTGGCGCGAAGGTTCCCGAAGGGTGGTACGAAGTGTTCCCGGAGGGCCTCCGCGCGCGGCTGGTCAGACCGGCCTTGGGCCTCTGGTCAGACCAAGGCGTGTTGGCACGCGAGATGATGGCACGACATGGGTCGTTCAGACTGGGAAGGTGCCACCGGTTAGACCGGTATAGAAGGCAAGGCGGCCTTCGGCTTGCAGGTGACCATCTCGACGATGGTGAATGGATGTAGAGCTCCTTGGCGATGAAGATGAAGATGGACACTCTGCAAAACAAATGAAATCAAATAGCAATTCGGCCTAGAGACCGAATTACCGATAAAAACTGATAAAAATGATAGAAATCCATTACGTGGATTGAACGGACGATTCACAAGCGAATCGACAAGGGTTACCGTGATTGCGACGCAACGGACGGATGGTTTACAGCGCAAACCAACAAAGATGGACATTATAGCTAATCCTTGGGTATGTAAAGTAGATTGAAAAGTAAAGAACAATTCAAGGTAATAGATTGGATCTATGAGGGTTTTGAGTGGGTCCCTTGAATCGGCCTTGCCCCAATATTTATAGGGGTTGGTCTTGAAGTTCCTGGGCTGCTAACTAACTCAACCACGCGTCCAAGTCGTTAGGATTTAATTAGAGATCAAAACAACCAGAAACAGATCAATGTGGTTCGGACTCAGATAGGTTCGGTTATATCAGCCTTATAGGCTGGTCATACCAACTGTTTCATGGCTGGTCAGACCGTCCTGTGCCAAGAATTGCATATTTTCGGTCCAAATTACCAATTTTGATCTTTTGAAAATTTTGACCATTAATGCCATTTATTGCTATCAACACATGCCCCCTGCCTTTTGGCAAACTTAGTGAGCCAAAAGCATAGTGGGCTAAGGGCGATATATTCCATATTAGCCTTATGACACTTCAAGCGTTTTGCCACAAACTTGAGAAGTACCTTTTCAGATATCTACCATTCAAAGCTCTACGAAATCGCTCTCCTCACAAAGACTCTAGCAAAATGCGTTACCTGAAGTGATTTTAAGAACTCTAAAAGGACCTTCCCAACTAGGCGACCATTTACAAAATTTTGGGATTTTAGTGCCTAAAGGCAAAATCGTCTTCCAAACTAAGTCACCAACCTGAAACGATTTTGCTTTCACATTCTTGTTATAAGCTCTAGCCACTCTTCTCTTGTCTCTTTTTATAGCCTCTAGAGCCCTTAACCTCTTATCGGTCACTTCTTCTAAGCTGTCCTTCAAGAGGACGTCATAATCACCAACCGATAAGCCATCTTGCTTAAGCAACCTCAAATAGCCGAGATTCACCTCTACAGGTAAAACAACTTCTTGTCCATACACCAACTCATATGGACTTACCTTGGTAGCACTCTGCTTTGCTATTCTGCATGCCCACAACGCCTCAGAAAGCACTTCATGCCACCTCCAAGGAAACTCTTCAATATTATTCTTAATACGCTTAATCACAATTTTATTACTAGACTCGGCCCGACCATTGGCCTGAGCATAGTATGGTGAAGAGTTTACCAATTTTATACCATAATATTTGGCAAAGTCACACACTTCTTTACAAACAAATGAGGTACGTTGATCTATAGTAAGAGTTTTGGGAATACCGAATCTATGTGTAATATGCTTCAAGATAAAATCGATTACCTCGTTATGCGTCATATTCTTGAGAGGCATGGCCTCGGTCCACTTGGTGAAGTAGTGTAATGCCCCGACTTTGATAAAATCGGGTCTTTATTGAGTTTCCAAAGAAAAACAATAATTATAAAATATTCATCACACGACCACGTCTTACGACAAACAAAATATAGCTCACATGCTATTTTATTACACAGAATTCATAATAAAAGGAAAAATCTCGGTGATGAACATCTTGCTTCAGGACTCGTATCCTTGACTGGGACAGCTACTTCAGACCTCTGTCTTCATAGAACTTAGCGTGTAGAAGTTTTAATCAACAGGGGTGAGTACAAAAGTACTCAACAAGCCACCCAGAATGTAATAATAATGTAGGGTAATATCAAAGAAAGGTAATGGCTTAAAGTGCGGAAAAGTACATTTTTAATGTTAAGCATTTAATGTGATCAGGTTATTTGTATAGAAATTGAATAATGCATCATCTTCTAACTCAAGGAGTAAATCCCTCCTCGCTCAACAGTCCTTACATGTCATAACATCATGCAACACTCATAATTGTAAACTAATTGTGGGATGTCACGCCACTCGCCCTTGATCGTGGGCTCAACTTTTTGAAAAGATTTAAACTCTGATCATAGGTGTACTATTGTACCCACAAGGCACTCATCCCTACACATCGCAATGTGTTTAGATGACCCAAGTCACAGGAACTCATGGCAAAACCTTCAGCATGAAATGCTCTAATTCGATAACACCCACTCTAGGTTTTGCCGGCGCGCTAGCGCACTGGACCAACGACGCGCCCCCTTTTCTTCCTCCTCGATACAAGTCACCCGCAGGTGCTACTTGACCCCACCAACTGGTGCCTCGAGTTGGAATGACCCATACCTCTAGTTAGGACTTACTCACTAGACTTGTGGTTAGTACGAACGTGCTTTGCAATGGATCCCATAGACCGGTCCTTATAGTGCCCCGGTGCGACTAAACAATGCCCTCTCTTGCACCTATAACCCACCATGCTAACATACTTAACCAAAACTCCATGACCAGCAGAATACCAGAGATGATAGAAATAACAGGGAATCGTATAATAGAATTCCAAGTATCTATGACTCATTTTAAGCCTATAGCAGTTGTGTCGATACATTGGACACTATCTAATAATACTAAATATTATGGTGACAAGGAGTTTAGGCTCAATATCATGGCTTGGGTTTGCACATCAAGGTCGGGGATCTAATAATTATAATATAAGGCATTTAATTTGACTAATGCATTTATAACCTATGGATTTTAGCGATATTTTAAATAAAACTAGGTTCAATATGCTCAAAAATTATGGTGGTGACCTGCCTTGATTATTGAATTGAGATGGAGGAACCTTGAGAAAATATTCTGGCTCCTCGACGGCGTCGTAATTCTCTAGGCACATAAATAGAGAACAATTAAACAATTAAAAATAATAATAAAATAAATAGTACAAGCATTTTAATTAAATTGGTTAAAGTTGTAGAGAATGAAAAGAGGGATTTTCTGGAATTGAAATGGTAAATTTTGGAGTTAAAATGGATGAGATATGAATTTTTAAATATTAAAACAATTTTCTTGGCTTTATTTTGAATAATGAACAGTATAAATATATCAATTAAATTGGTTAAAAATGTAGAATATAAAAAGATAATTTTTTTTCAATTTTGAATGGTCAAATTGGAGTTAATTTGAAGAAGATATGAATTTTTGAAGTTTAAAACAATTTCTGGAATTTATTTAAAATCAGAAACAGTCCCTAGTCCACGGTGAACCGAGCTCACGGTGAACCCGAGTACTGTGCACGTCGATCGGATGAACTATGGTCGTCCGATCGAGATCCAGTGATTGTAGTGCGCTCGAGGGGGGGGGGGGGTTAAGTGAAATCTAACGGCCCAGATCGAGTGATATTGGTTCAGCTGAAATGAACGGACCAGATTAAACCCGAATGTGATTTAATCCTGACCGTTCGGGCTCGATCGCATGGTTGACGACAGATCCAACATGCGTGACACAGAGGGGGCACGTGTCGTTCATCTTCGGCGATGGCAGCGCAAGGCGGCGACGATGGCAGCGATGGCGGTGGCACAGGGCCCGATTTAAATGCGAAAATGGAAATAGAATAGCGATGCGAGCACAATGGTATCAGAATTGAGGCTTGATGGAGACGGGTCAAGGCCGGTGATGAGCAGGCTGGCGAAGGGCGTTCGGGTTGACGGCGACGGAGATGTTCTAGCGGTCTTCAGCGGGAACAGAGGGGTCACCGAGGTCGAGGAGGTGTTGGCAATCACAGCGGGGCTGACGGTGAGGTAGACGACGGTCTCCGGTGACGGCGAGCGGCGGCTGGAGTGGTGGCAGAGACAGCGGTGCAAAAATGTAATGTGGGGCGCTCTAGTGGTGACTACTGGGCGATTTCTGCGCGTGAAGACACAGTGAGGGAAGGGGCTTTATAGGGGTCACCGATGGGACTAAATGGGGCGCAATCGGAGGGAAGCCGAGAGTAATTGCATAATAATGCCGACGAATTTGCATGCATGGCGATCGGATGAATCTGGACGCGATCGAGTGCGGGAACAAAGGGGAAAGGATCACCGGCAGGAGGCAAGCACGATCCCGGGGCCAATTTGGCGGAAGACGAGTGGCGACAACGGATTTTCGGGCGCTAGGTTTTGGCCTGTGCGAGGGGGATCGATTGGGGGCGATCCCTGTGGGGAAGACGAAGCTGACAGGTGGGGTTGGCTATCAGTGAGCATGGGCGGGAGCAGACTAAGCAGGCGGCACCGACAGGTAGGGGCCATCCGGCAGTGGGAGGAGGCGGGCACAGGTGTGGGAGATTGCGCCGACAAGTAGGCCTGTGGTGGCAGTGAGCGTAGGTGGGGCGCGGGCGAGGGGGAGGAAGGGGATGACAGGTGAGGCCTGCACGCGGGAGAGAGAGGGAAAAGAGGCTGACATGAGGGGCCCACATGTTAGTGAGTGCGGAAATGGGCTGGGCCGACCTGAGAGATAGAAAGGAGGGGTGCGGCCCAAGTTAATTTAGAATTCTTTTCTGATAAAATTAATTGGAGAAATTCATTTTTAAAATAAGAGCTATCAGGTGAGGTTCTAAAACTTTATAAAAATTCTCAAAAATATATACTCGTCTAATGAACGTAACATAATTTTATCACCTCAAGATTTGATTTATTTCCCCCCTATTCTTATTTATTTGGATATTTTCAGCTTATTCAAAAATAAAAATAATTCTTTTTCTTGGAAAAAAATTTCCTCAGTTTTTATTCAGTTGTCTCTTTTTTGGTTCTAACTCAAGGTTTTTTCTAATTACTGCAACCATTTTATAATCCAAATTTAATTTATTCATTATAAAATTTTTATTTCCCTAATTTATTTAATTTAGAAAATTCAGGGTGTTACAAGTAGTCTGTAGCCATCAACACGAACTGATGCCCTTTTGAAGAGGAAGGATGAATTTGGCCGATGAAGTCCAAGGCCCAACCTCGGAACGACCATGGTTTGATAATAGGATTAAGCAAAGACGTAGGAACAAGCTAAATATTACCAAACCTTTGACATGCCTCACATCCTCTGTAATACCTAAAACAATCCTCAGTCATAGTCGGCCAATAAAAACCCGTTGTTTTGAGCATCCAACTCATCTTCTGGGCCGACTAATGAGTACTGCAAAGTCCTTCATGTACTTCACCCATAGCAAGATTAGATTGATCGGCATTCAAACTTTTCAAAAGTACTCCATCAATTGTTCCACGATACAACTCATCATCAAGCAAGACAAATTTAAACGCTTGCCACCGAACTTTCCAATCAACCCGCTTGCTAGGATCTCTCAAATATTGAACGATTGGAATTATCCAATCATACACATGATTTCCAAAAGTACTCGCCAAATCCTTACTCAAATTGGCATCTAGATCAAAAATTCCAACTTGCCCCCCTATACCCTGTAATTTCCTAACATGAGGTGGTCAGATTGTCCATGATGGGCCGGTCATACTGGCCGTTGCCGGATGACCGACACAGGGTGGTCAGACTGGCTTGACATGGCCAGTTAGACTGGCCAGACACCTGCGGTCGGATCAACCTAATAGGGCCGATCAGACCGATGTCTCTTGACTCGGGTGACACAATTTTTCCAAACATCGATTTTTCTTGTGCGAAAAATCTACCTCTTTTGACTTAATAACCAGTTGCTTGCTGAGCCAAATCATTTACTACTGAGTTGGCTTCTCTAGACACATGGGAAATTTCAAAGTTGTCAAAAGTACCAATTATGTCTAGACATTTATTCAAATAGTTTTTTTAACAAACCATTAAAGCATTGAGTGACTCTAGCTACTTGTTGAACAACTAATAGAGAATCATCATATGCATGAACATGTTTAACACTCATGGAACCTAAAAGTTCAAGTCCTAGTAATAAAGCTTCATATTCGACTTGATTGTTAGTACAACGAAATTCCAAATGGGCCGAGGTCTCAAAACTCATACCACTAGGTGATATGAGTACCACTTCGACACCTTGGCCATTCTTGCAAGCCGAACCATCAAAGTAAATTTTCCATGGTATTACTTCAATCAGAGCAGTTTCATTACTCCAATTGACATCTTCATGGTGATCAACTATAAAGTTTACGATGACCTGGCCTTTCATAGATTTCAAGGGTTCATAAGCCAAGTCATACTCAATCAAAGTATAAGCCCACTTTCTGATTCTCCCACTCAGAATCAGCTTTTGCAACATGTATTTTATAATATCAGTTTGACAAGTAACAATACATGTGCTAGATAGATGATAGTGGCGAATTTTGGTACATGCGTAATAAGTGATAAACATAAATGCTCCAAAAACACGTAACTTGTCTCGGCATCTAACAGGCGGCGACTCAAGAACGTGATGATTTACTCCTTTCCATCTACCTCCTGAGTTAACATAGCTCCTATCACGCTACCTTCTACATCATCGTATAGACGAAATGGAATCCCGAGCTTTGGTGTTCTTACCACTAGTGGTGACGACAAACACTCCTTGATTCGTCAAAAGCATGTTGCTGACTTGCCCCCAAGTGAATTCGGCTTCATTCTTTAGCCGAAGTATGGGGACAAAAGCATCAGTCTTGCCAGACAGGTTAGATATAAATCGACACAAATTGTTTACCTTGCCTAGCAACTTTTGCACGTCTCTCTTACATATCAGCGCTTCAAAATTCTTAATATTCTCAAGTCTCTTAGGATCAATCTCAATACCTCTTTCATGAATCATAAATCTTAAGAACTTACCCGCTGACACACCAAAAGCACACATGAGCGGGTTTATTTTCAAGTCATACTATCGCATTCTTTCAAAAGCCACTCTCAAATCGGCTAAATGGTCACCCATAGTATCTGATTTGAGTACAACATCATATATATAGACCTCTAGCATAACTCCTAGCATGTCATGAAAGATCATGTTCATAGCACGTTTATATGTACCGCCAACATTCTTTAAACCAAAAGCCATCACAACCCACTCAAACAAGACGACAAAACTAGGACAACTAAAGACCGTTTTGTAAACATCCTCTTCAACCATAAAAAATTGATTGTAACCTACATTACCATCAAGAAAGCTTAGTACCTTATGTCCTGAAACATCGTTGATCAACATGTCGGCTACTGGCATGGGATACTCGTCCTTCGAAGTGGCCTTGTTCAAGTCCCTGAAATCAATGCACACACGAATCTTGCCACTCCCTTTCTTTTCAACAGGCAAAGCAACCCATTCAGCATACCTGCATGGCCTAATAAACTCAGCCTTAAGTAATCGCTCTATCTCTTCTTTAACTCGGTCATACACGACCGAATTAAAGTGACGAGGGGGGTGTTTATAAGGCCTAAACCTAGGTTTGATATGCAGCTGATGCTCTATGAGCTCGCGGCTAAGTCTGGGCATCTCGTTATACTCCCACGCAAAGCAATCAACGTACGACTGAAGTAACTTTATTACATCGGCCTTATCACAAGCCGATAAATTCTTATTTACAAAAGTTAGCCTTGGAATACTAGCTTCGCATATATCCACCTCCTATAAAGGGTCGACCGACATGAAACCTTGACCTAACTTATCTACCTCACTAAAATCTTCAATGGCTTCAGCGATACCATCTTTAGAAGACCGATATTGCTCTACGCGAGATTTTAGCCAATCAAGATTGCTTCTACCTGACATGATAACTAGTTTAGAGACAGCCGAGCTACACCAGCCGGATTTACAAAGACTAGAACAAACCTCCCCTCAGACACACTAACAAAGTTGTAATCTGAGAGGTCTCTACCTGACAGACAGTCTACCTTATCATGGATGGCATCTATAGACACATCGGCCAAAGCAACTTGGGCCGAAGTGTCAGCTGGTACAACCTCCACGTCATCACCATCCCACTAGATCAAACAATGGTGCAAGGTAGACGTAATACAACAATTTGTGTGAATCCAATCACGCCCAAGTAGTACACTATAGTTACCTTGCACATCTACCACGAAGAACGTTGTCGGCAACATCTTGTTGTCCACCGTCAGTTCTAGAGAAAGCACACCCTTGGCCTCAGAGCTCTCACCGTTGAAGCCGTTCAATGTCAAGTTGGTCTTCATCAAGTACTATTTATTCTGGCCGAGCTTCTTCAAAAGAGAGTACGACATCAGGTTGATGGTGGCGCTTTCGTCTACGAGCATCCTAGAGATCAGCTTGTCGTTGATGTGTCCTCGACCGTACAAGGGCTTCAAGTGACAAGCCAACTCTTCGGGCTTCTCATAAATAGCTTCACATGGGCCGAGGTTTAGTTGAGCGACCTTAGCCTCATCTCCTAGTGGACCAAACTCAGTGGGAAGCATCACCGCATTCACATCCATTGGTTGAGGGAGTGGTCCCTCTGAGATAGGTGTGTAGTTATCATCTAGCATATCATCATCGTCATCACTTGGAGTGGGAGCCGAGTTGTCCACCACAACCAGCTTGGGCTTCCATACTTGCTTGGGTACTGGTGGGGGACGAATCTCCTTGAAAATCGTGTCCCTCTTGTCCTCGTCCTTCTTCTCTCTCATCTCTTGAGCTCGAAGATGCCGCAGACGCCTCTTCTGGGACTTGGTCATACCTGGAGGTGCCCATGAAGGTTGTGGCTTCGTGTCAGGTGCCACAAACTTGCTCCTAGAATTTTTGGCCGAATGGGAAACACCCGGATCGACCTCAACATTTTTATGCTTGGTGGGGGTACTTTCCTATACCCTATCGGTCGGACTGGCCTTACTAGGCCGGTCTGACCGACCCTTATTGGTTGGACTAGCCATGGTGAGCCTGTATGACCAGCCATTGCTGGATGACTAAAAATGGTCGGTCAGACCGGCCACAGTAGGCTGGTCAGACTGGGCTGGCGAGGGCGGTTTGATCAGTCCTGAGGCTACGGTCAGACTGACAGGATCCACCTCGGCTTTCTTCTACGGCTTGCCTCCATTCTGCTCTAGTGGGGCCCCTTTGGGGATTGGGACATCTTGGGAACCCACTTTGACAACGATGGCCTCAAAACTCTGGTCTGGTCCGTCCCCACGGTGCGATGGACAACCGACTGAAGACGTCGCCTCCCGTTGTGCTCTTCTGCCCCTTCATGTTCTAGATTTTGGGCGGCACAAATGGGGCACCCGTAAAAAAGTAAGGGAATGGGTGCCCAACAGGTAGAAAGTAATATGGGGCCCACTGCGCCATCGAAAACTAATATGGAGGTGGAGGCATCGGTGGCTCTAGCGGTCTCGCCCACCATGGGCCGAACTCATTCCTCCGCCAAGGGTTTGGCCTCACTGGAGGTCCTGGCCGAGAGTTCGCCTTCTCGGTCCTCTTCTTATGCTTCTGGAGTAGCATCTCATATGTCACCTTTGGCTTTTTGTGTGATTTAGCCGAAGATGCTGCATTGGTGTTCACCTTCCAAACCCCTACCTTAGGATTCTTTGGCACAAGTATCTACGGGCAAGGTTCCCAATTACGATGGTGTTCACGGGGAAGGGGTCTTCGTCGAGCTTCATTTTTGGATTAGTATCCAATTTCAATTGTCCTTACTCTATGGCTGATTGAACCTGTCGATGAAAAACATTACAATCATTAGCATAATGAGAATGTGAATCATGCCGCTTATAGTAAGCACGTTTCTTCAAATCATCGGTAGAGGGAATGACGTGACCCTTCGGCAACCTGAGGAGTTTGTTCTTCAACAAAAATCAAATATTTTGTCGCACTTGGTCATGTCAAACGCGTACTTGACTTCATTGGGCCGACTCTTAGTGGGAGACGGTCGTAACTCAGAGCAAGTAATGGGCTTGGACTTATTATACCAAGTTCACTCTGCGGTGTACATGTTGGCTAAGTCATCCTCGCTTTCCGATGATTCCTCATCAGAGTGCTCCATGACGTGTACCTCGACCTTAGGCTTGCTAAAGGTCTTAGTGGATTTTTTATTCTTAGCTCGGCCTTCCTAGACCAGAGCCTACTGCAAAACTTGGCTAACCTCTAAGAAGTTCTAGCCCTCTAGCTTCTCCTTAAGCTCTTAATGCAAACCATTAAATGCTAAGTCGGCCAAATCTCTCTTGGAAATGTTCAAGCTAAAACATCAGTTTCTGGTGTCCCTAAACTGCCTGATGTAGTCGGAGACACTCTCATTATACTTTTGTTTAACCAATGTCAAGTGTGAGAGTCTAAGTTTAGTTTCTCTAGTGTAAAAGTAATTATGAAACTTCTTCTCAAATTGGGCCCAAGTCTAAATGGAATTTGGTGGTAGAGCCGAAAACTAAGTGAAAGTAGTGCAGGATAGTGACAAGGAGAACAATCTAAGTTTAAAGGCATCCGACCCACTAGCTTCGCCACACTGTTCTAGAAACTGACCTATGTGCTCCAAGGTGGTTTTATTACCCTCGCCGTCGAATTTTGTAAATTCAGGAACCCTAAAACCACGAGGATATGGGATTGTGTTGTAATGGTCCAGGTACGGCTTGTGGTAAACCCTAGTCCGATCCTGAGGTGTGAAGCCCATGCATTCTCTAAAAAGTGCACGAATACGCTCATCTATGTCATCTACACCTCTCTCTTGTGCACTTCTCTCGTGCGGGGGCACGACACGTGGTGGTATACCAGCGTGTCGGCCGTATGGTTCCCCTATATTACCCTCCTGTCACGGCGGCTCATGGTATGCAGCGTTATCTAGCCTATGCGGGTGTGTGGGAGTAGGAGGTGCGGGTAGCGTTGGTAGAGGTAATGTAGGTGCTGGCGGAGGCTACGCATAAAATACTATTCAGGTAGTCTGATTGACCAAATGTGTAGGGGTCGGTCGGACCGTCTTGGTAGCTAGTATGATCGACAGTGTTTAGGAGCGTTGGAAAACCATGATATGTGCCCGGTGGTGTGGGGTGGCACACGCTGGCCTAATTGGGCTAGATGCCGATTGGACCGACTGTTGTCGGTGACACCATCTAGCACATATCAGTCTGACTGGCCATAGAGTCGGTCTGACCGATAGGGGAAAATGGCATCTTGGCCATAGATGGTGAGGCCGAGGATGCGACACTCTTCTCGGTACTCCCATCGGTTCTACTATAGATGTGATGAACATGGGGTACGCTAGCAATCGGAGTCAGACAAGTGGCCTTGGAAAAGCCGAATCTCTTAAACATCACCTCCATCTCGAGCCCTAGACGATTCGCAAACGTGGCACTAACCGCTTGATCTACGGTTTCCGTTATCTTTTGCTCGATGTCAAGGGGGATAGAGTAGGGGGTGGTGGCATTACCTTATCCATGGAGATGCTATGGAGATCGACGGTACACTTGACAAAGCTTGAGCTAGTCTTCATGTAGCGTTCAAGCATTAGGGTGTGCAACTCCTTCGTCTTTGCCTCGATCTTAGCCCTGTCCTCCTCGGAGATGTCATTGATGGTGGGGAGGATGGCATTGTCATCGTCAATCTCCGTTCTCCCCGCCATATTCGCTGACGAAGAGGGTACCGTCGATGTAGTTGTAGTAGTCGTACCCATCGTCGGTGTAGTCGTACTTGGCATGCATGTCCCCAGCGGAGTCGCCAAAAAGTGTGTTGACACTGAACCTGTCGATAGAGCACCAACAGACACTGACATCAGTTCGGCAATCCAAAAGAGCGCTAACGCCTAGGGGTGACCCGCTAAACATCTCATGACACTGACACCGTGTTTCGATGACCCTTGACCATGAAAAAAGAAATAAACAGAGTCGCTAGGCAATTAAACAATACTGAAATAATATTATTTAACTAACCGAAGTGTGGGGAGAGCAATCAATCCAGCCAAACTAAGGTCTGTTGGACCGAAATAAGTCCGGCGGTCAGATCGGCCAAGGCGGGATGGTCGGACCGACAGCAGACCAACGGTCGGACCAGCGGTGCGGAGAAGGTCACCGAAGGGGGGCCTTCGGTGTACAGTGCGAAGGGGATCTGATGCCTCCGGCGCTCGGTGCGAAGATGGCCGAAGGGGGGCCTCTGATACTCGATCGGTCAGACCGGCGTCATGCTCCTGGTTGGACCAAAGGGGTTGCGAGGGGTTCCAGAGGGTACTCCGGCATGTGGCGCGAAGGTTCCCAGAGGGTGGCATGAAGGGTTCCCAGAGGGCCTCCACACATGGACGGTCAGATTGGCCTTAGGCCTCCGGTCAGACCGATGCATGTCGGCATGCTAGATGATGGCACGACACGGACCGGTCCAACCGAGAAGGTCCCACCGGTTAGACTGATAGAAAAGGAAAGGAAACCTTCTGTTTGCCAACGACCGTCTCAACGATGGTGGATGGATGCAGAGCTCCTTGGCGATGAAGATGAAGATGGACACTCTACAAAAAAATGAAATCAAATAGCAATTCGGCCTAGAGACCGAATTACCAATAAAATCAATAAAAAAGATAGAAATCTGTTGCATGGATTGAACGCATGATTCACAAGCGAATCGGCAAGGGTTATCGTGATTACGAAACGACAGACGAATGGTTTACAACACAAACTAACAAAGATGGACGTTATAGCTAATCTCAGGGCAAGGAAAGTAGATTGAAAAGTAAAGAACAATTCAAGGTAATAGATTGGATCTATTAGGGTTTTTAGTGGGGTCCCTTGAATCAGCCTTGCCCCTATATTTATAGGGGTTGGTCTTGACGTTCCAGGGTTTCTACTTGACTCAACCACATGTCCAAGTCATTAGGATTCAATTAGAGATCAAAAAAACCTAAAACAGATCAATGTGGTTCGGACTCAGACAGGTTTGGTCAAACCGGCCTTATAGGTCCCGTTAGACCTAAGTGGGGCCGGTCAGACCAACGGTACATGGCTGTTCAGACCGTCCTATGCTAGGAATTGCATATTTTCGGTCCAAATTACTAATTTTGACCTTTTGACAATTTTTACCATTAATGCCATTTTTTGCTATCAAGATATACTATCATTTTGTTGCATCATACTATTGAGAAAATTCTATACATGCCACTAAAAATTTGTTGGTTTCCATATATGCCATTGAAACTCGTTGTTTACATATATGCCACTACTTCAATTTTTTGTGTTTATATATGTCGTTGTCATTAATTTCAACCGTTAGCCAACGTTATTTTTTTTTCAAAATGCCAAAATTGCCCTCACCTTACAAAGCTAGATAGCTAGCTTTGCTTCCAACTGGACTCAGATATGCCAGATTGAATGAGTGATTGGTATGCGTGTATCGACTAGCTAGAGCAATTTATAGCTGATCACAAAGCTTAAATCATTCTTGATTTTTATGAGCTAAGGGTAGTTTTGGCCTTTTGAAAAAAATAACTTTGACTAGGTTGGAACTAACGACAATGATATATACAAACATAGAAAATTTAAGCAATGACATATATGAAAATAACAAGTTTTCAATGATATATATGGGAACCAGCAAATTTTCAATGGCATATACGAAATTTTCTCTATCATATAGGGAAATTTGGATGCATGTCATTACAATTTTACAAATTTGGAGAAATGCCATTACAATTCACGTATTTAGATTTATGCCATTACAAATTCAGAGAACTCCGAACTATACCATTACAAATTTAGAAAATTCTGAAATATGCCATTACAATTTTAGAGAAATCTGAAATATGTCATTAGATTTTGTGAGAGCTGCAATTCCAAAATGGCATATATCTAAATAGACGAATTATAGTGGCAAAGTTCCAAAGCACGATAATTGTAATGACATATATCTAAAAAACCCTATCATATAGGGTTGGATGGTGTCAAAAGAGTTGAAAATCTTGTGGTGACCCCATACTTCGAAAATGTTTTGTTGATAAAACCCTATTATGATTAGATATGCATAAACGAGTATAGATATAAATAAATATAAAACCCTATTATGATTAGTTTTTACTTATATCAATTGGATCATACTTTATATTCAATGGGTAAATGAGTATAGATATATAGATATTATTTATTTATTTTTGGATAAAAACTATATCAATTAGATCATACCTTATATTCAATTGATAAATAAGTATAGATCTAGATAGACTACTTAGGCCACCTCCAACGCAGCTCCTAAATAGACGTTTAAGTAGAAAAAACTGGGTTTTCTCACAAACCAGTTCTCCGACGTAGCTCCACGGCAAGTGGCGATGCCAAACATGGCATCGATGCCTGAGAAGTACTTACATAAAAAAATTAGGTGCAACTTGAAAAAATAAGATGCTTTATAAGGTGCTATAATTTCAAAAAGTAAGTTTAAGCACATATTTTTAGCACATTGCATTGGACATTGAGGCTCTTAGACAAAGTGCTTAGCACTTTTTATTATTTTAGAACCTATTTAAACATCTATGCATTGGATGTGCCCTTATATTGGCTTCGCTCATTTAACAGTTAGCTATAAATATATAACCTAATTCTAACTCTAGTCAAATCCTTCTCGTTTCCTTCAAAACCCAGCCACTATAGCCCACAAACCCCGCGCCTCCCCTCGACCCCTCGTTGCCTCACATCCCCATGGATCCTCACACCCTCCTCGTTGGCTGCTACTGCGTAGTCTCCCTACCTCCTCACGATCAGCCTTCGTGCCTCCTGCAATCTAGCAGATGAACATATATGTAACACCAATAAATCATGGATGTGAATGAACAAATTTGTAAGACCTATAAATCATGGATGTGAATACAAGTTTTTACCCATCATAATAATAAATATGTATATAAAAATATTTCACATATTTGACTACGAGTATATACGCCGTAGTACCGACACTAATTTAGCTCACCTCGGGACAGTCTCAACCCATGATTTCCTAAATGATGTCATGTCAGAAAGACACCATTTTCTAGAATTTATACTCCCAACCCTAATTTTTTAGTGTGTCTATAATAAATTTTTTATACATTTCTCTCATCTCTCCACCAATCTGTTTCCCTTTCTATCTTAGATGTTATTGAGGGAAATAACTTTACATTGATAGGGGCCAAATGACATTATCTGTGAAGCCTTCGAAAGGCTTCGGTTCGAAGCCTTCGAATCGTCTCCAAGACCCATTCATTTGTCATGAAGAAAAATATCATCAACAAGACTAAGAGCTAATTACAAAATTGTTGTAGCATTGAAGCCCCTCTGACTCCAGGCTCCATCCAAGAAGATGTGTGAAGCTTTCCCCGGTCGCAAGACTTCGAACTATGCTCCGATATCCCTTCGAGGCCCCCTTCGCAACCCTCCGCTTCAGAGACCACGCTGGTATGAAGCCTCTAGCCCATACTCCGATGTAGGCTCTAAATATATTAAGGAACACTTCGGTATGAAGGGCAAAATTAGGGCCCTTTGCTCCTGGTATTTGCACATGTATTTGCTTAAGAATTTACGTATTTTCCCCTATGAAGTCCTATGTATAAAGTCATCTATAACGGTTGTAAGTAGAGGATAAAATGGTCTTTTTCTATTATATTTTGCCTATAAATACTAGGAACCTCTAATGTAAAAGGAGAGATGAACTGGATGCAAGGCTATTATTTCTCTCAGAGGCCTGAGCTAGTATAAATTCACTTCGCAATTAGTAGCCCTTCGAGGCTAAACAAAACCTATTTGTTGCAACGCAATTGCGCCAACAGTTGGCGTCGTTCGTGGGGTCTCAAGTACTAAATTATCCTATCTACCACTATCTACATAATCAATCTCAAAGTATACCTCCGGAAGTGTTTGTGAAGCCCTACACCAACTCTGCATGCTTCTCTTCAGCAAGATGCTTCAAATATACTCCAAAGATATATTTTGAGGTCTTCTCTTCAGCCTCGGAGGCCCTAGGGGCTCCAAGGCAAGCTTCAACACTCTGCTTTGAAGCCCTTGGTCTCCGGACTTTTTGGGCCCCCAAAGGTATGCATAAGATTTTTCGCTACCCGAGCTCAAAGGTGGGCTCAACACGAGATAAATAAAGTTAGCACATATATGCTTCACTCTGATATGTGTTGACTTTAGTTTCTATCAAATGGCCCCCAGAATCTAGTGAGATCCACTCCACCCTTGTCATTACATAGCGCCCCCGGGCCCATAGTGACAAAAACACAGGACTATGGGATCCCATATCGAAGCATCCAAAAAAAGTCGAAAGTGACTTAAGATTCCCTCATTATTACACAATGCCCCCAGGCCCGTAGCAGTGAGGTTAGGCCTTCGGGTTCCGGCTCGAAGTGTCCAAAAGAGTCAAAGGTGACCAAAACAAATACCGAAGCCTTGCTTCGTCATATTAAATCCTGAAGCCTTACTTCGTCATATCGAATTCTGAAGCCTTGCTTCATATTATCAAAATACCGAAGCCTTGCTTCACCTTATCAAAACAGCGAAGACTTGCTTCGTCATATCAAAAACCGAAGCCTCACTTTGTTTTAAATAAATCTTGAAGCCTTGCTTCACGTTCAAATAAGTTTCGAAGCCTCGCTTCATGTTAAAAATATCAAAGCCTTGCTTCATGTAAAAAATAAATATAATATAGTGAAGCCCTGCTTCATATTAAATAAAGTGCTGAAACCTTGCTTTGCTTATCAATCATGTATTCTGAAGCCTCACTTCAACCATCAGTCATAAAATCTTGAAGCCTGTCTTCGAATGTTCCTAATTTCCTCTTCATATGTGAAGAAGAGAGTGACAAGGAAAGTAAAATGGATTATGAGTCCAACACTTGAAGCATCCATAAAATAATAATAATAAATAAATAAATAAATAACATGACATGATTGAAAGTTCGAATCTACATAGCCGAACACACCCCTCCGCTTATTCAAAAAACGCTATCATCGCACTGTTGCATGCACCGACTCTTTCCAAAGTCCCTAACCACCATGTGCAAGCGGGGACCGATAACCATATGTACGGGGTGTGCTTAGTTATTTGTTCATTAAATTTGTTCATTCGAAGTACTAATAAAAATGAATTTCATTCATGTAATTGTGAAGTACATAAATACACTTCGAAAATAATACTATGAATAAGCACTATCAAAACCTAAATACCAACGGGCTCGCGATGCCAAAAAAGTCAACCCTCGCTTCGGTTTACTCTTTTTGCAGCGAGGGCCCCCTCGGCTCGACAAACCCTCGCCAGGGCTGGACCGTCCACGCTTCAAGGCCAGAAGAGCCCTTCTCTCCTCTTGCATATCGGCCCAAATCCAAGTCACATGTGGCTCCATATCGAAGGCGGAGAAATCCAAGGCTTTGTCGTCGTCCTGTGTAGGCACGATCGAAGGCTGGACCCCTTTGTCTCTAGGAACTACTTCAAAGCTACGTAAGTTAGGCGAAGACGGAGAGCTCTAAAGAGGCTCGACTTTTTACGGAGGCTAATAGCCCTAGGATCCAAAAGTTGGGGTTCGACATTGAGTCCCCAAACGCTCCAAAATTCCAGTGACATAAAGGCATCTGCTTTAAACCGTGCGGCCTCATCCTTCAAAGCTTGGAGGGTTTGTTGGAGGCCCTCGGCCTACGAAGTTGCTGTGGCCGCAACATCACGGGCCTCAGCCAATTCGGACCTCAACACCTCCACAACCGCTTTAGTCTGTTCCTGGCGATGAACGACTTCCGAAGCTCAACGGTGAAAGTTTCCAATGTCCTCTGCAATGGAGTTCTCTTGGCAGTCTGTGGAGATGGTGGCTCCATGTAGGACCAAAAGTAGCGACCAGAGGGGGGGTGAATGGGCGCCTAAAAATTCTGTCGAATCAATGGCCTGCTCCCAATACCCAACGCACCTCAAAAGACTAAGGAGCAAAGCATGAACAGATTGCCTAAGTCTAAAGGTATCTAGCCTAGAAGCAACTGGTGTCAAAGCAGAGACACCAAAACAGTGCTAATAGACAGATAAACAGAATACACAAGACATGGCAAGACAGACTTCTCAGTAAAACAATCAAAGTGCACAAAGAGTGAGATGAGAAGTTACTGTTCTAAATCTGTCTCCTGTTCGAAACTTGACGAAGCCTGCTTCGGAATTGCTTGTTGAAGTCGAGCGAAGGTTATCGGAGACGTGTCGAAGGTATGTTTGGTCTAGCTTAGTTCGAGTGTGGGAAAGAGCGAAGTATGCTTTGAAGCGAAGTATGAGAGTTTCGAAGCTTGCTTCGAACAGAGTACTTCGAAGCCTAGACTTCGATCAGAAAGGTTCGAACAAGCTCACAGAAAATCAACCTCCGAAAGAGAAGCGAAGCCAGACACGCAGCAGCAAGATCAACTCAAAGCCAACACGACTACCTTCGAAGCCTGTCGGAGTATACCTTCGCACAGACGGTCGAAGTATGTCAAGCTGACCGCACAAAAACGTACTTCGAAGCTAGAAACATCGTACACAAAAGTGAAGTCGAAGTTCAAGCGAAGCCCTCTAGGATGTCAGAACGAAGCCTGCCTCACGGAGCTGAGGGACTTCGAACAGAGAGAGGGGGCTTCGCCAGAAACAGCCAGAAAAGGACTTTAGCCCTATCAACTCGATCAAAAAGCTGTGCAGGAAAAAGCAAGGCTAGAGTACTAGTGTACTGTTGCTACAGTGAAGTAGTACTACTTGCAACCAGCAAGAACTAGTACTCTTCACGTGAAGAATAGAAGCAATCGAAGCACACAAAGTCAGGAATAAAATCGCTGTGAACAAACCGAATACTGCAGACCCATTAACTAGATGCAATACACAAGCAGAAGGAATAAAAGCATCCAGACAAGAAGAAAAACAAATCTGAGATGAACTCACAGGAAGCTTCCTGGTGGCGCATTCAAGGACAGGAGAGAGAACACACAGGGAACAAAATGACCCAATGGAATAGAGAATAAATTTCAGCAAAAGGGTAGTACAACCCTAGGGATTGGGGCCCTATTTATAGGCTTCCCAATGACCTAGAATATTCCACCAGCCCCTTAGGGTTTTTACAGATGCTAAAATAAAAGAAATGACTCAACTGCCCTTAGGAATTTTTACAGACACGACTGACTGACTGTGGGCCTAGAGATACAGATGACTTATTCGGAAGCTAAGCTTTCGTAGCGACTACGGCTTCTCTTCTGGACAGTCCGATACAGAATCAACGGTTGTCAGTTTTGCGCCGAAACTGACAAAGCCTCCACCGACTTTGCACCAGGTACCCGGATTGGGCCTGCCTGATTCTGCAGCTCTCTCAGCCCGGCAATCACTCACCGCCCGTGTACCTGAGTCAATCCTGGTCAACAGCCCAGTGGGTCTTCTGCTGCTCCTGGCCCATGTACCCGGATTGGGCCAGCCCGACTTCATAGCCTCCTCTGCCCGACAGTCGCTCGCTGCCCGTGTACCTGAGTCACATGCGGCCCATGAAACAGCAGATATTCACTCTTCTCAGTCCTCTTTGACTATCGTTGACAATGACTCATCACATCTGGAGCCATGAGGCCCACGCTATTCAGCATGGCTCCTCAATCTCCCCCTTGATGAGTGCATTGTCAACACTTCACTTCTAGCTCTTCAGAACCTGCAAACAACTGTGGAAACACAAAAACAAAGTACAAGAAAACGAAGAAGAAGAAAATAAAGTAAAAGTTTAACCCTAATGACCAAAAGCCAAACAAAAGCAAGAAGCGGTCATTATGGTTAACCAAAATGTAAAAACTCAAAATGAGTGCTATCTCAGAAACATCAATGAGGATATCAAAAGAGTAAGGCCAATCGGGACAAAAACTCCCCCTTAAACTCTTATCCCAAAATTTCTCCCCCTTGTTGACAAGTGAACTCATCAAGCACTCAACAGAGACACAGACTCCCCCTGAAATGCAACTCCCACTCAAAATATGCAATGAATGCAACTGGGGTGTATGTGGAGTGTAAAAATCATGCTTCTCAAATATGATTGACTGCAAATACAACATCTAACAGATACAGCAAAAGACATACTGTCTAAGATACATGGCATGATCAGTGCAACAGATGATATCCAAAGAAAGTCATTAGCACGCATTTTCAATTTTTTGCAAACAAAAATATCACCATATTTTCCGGTTAACAAGCAAGGTAAAGCATGAGATGTAGAAGCTAACTGATATCTACCAAGATGAGCATTATCCAAAACAAAGTGCTTTAGCAAATTTGTTATCATTTCATTTTTCAGGCTTTTTCTTTTTCCTTTTTCAGTTTTGCCAGGGGTTATTTGCATGTCAAACCTTATGCTGACCGACCAAGTCAAGCCTAGGCCAGAACTGGACCATCAGAAGCTTAAGACATTGGTCTTGGCATACACTACACTATCCTAGTTCATACTAAAGTGCTATGGTACGCAGTCCAGAACAAAGTAATGCGACAAAGCAAACCCACCTGGATCTTTTCAAGTTATGCATAAAAAGGCATGGAATTTACATTTTTCTTGATTTTTCATCATTTTTAACGCACATTTCCATGTTTTAAAGCAGAAAGATGTCCAAGTTGCATGTTTGCATCTAAGTCAGGAACTAGCTATCAGGCATGCTAACAGATAGCAAGAACATTCAGCCTACGCATGCTAGTTACCAGAAGCAATGGTGATCAGGTTTTCATGTTTAAAGCATAAAAGCCATGCATATGACAGATATCAGACATATCAAGTGAACTGGACCAAAGCATGATCATTGACAAGTATTCAAAAACATGTACCAGCTATAATAAGTAAAGCGGTTCAATCATATAACAGAAGCAGACTCAAAGTGTGATATGTGAATATGCAAGATATGAACACACACAAAAAGACTCAAGAAAAGAGTAAAGAAGAAGAAAATTGACGCAAAATATCCTAGAAAGGATACACAACACCCAAATCCCCTCATAAACGCTCAAAAGTAGACTGATCTAGGGGTTTGGTGAAAATGTCAGCCAACTGATGATGGGTATCAACATGAACAAGGTCAATGGCACCTTTCTCATATTGATCCCGCAGAAAATGAAAGCGCACATCAATGTGTTTGGTTTTTGAATGGAGACATGGGTTTTTCCCTACACTAATTGCACTGGTGTTGTCGCAAAACAAAGGAACTCTGGTAGGAAAGAACAACCCAAAATCTCGCAGAGTGGAAATCATCCAAACCAACTGTGAGCAACAGCTAGCAGCAGCTACATACTCAGCCTCAGTGGTCGAAAGAGCAACTCCAGATTGCTTTCGAGAAGACCAAGAAACTAGGGAAGAACCAAGAAACTGGCAAGTACCAGAAGTCGACTTGCGATCCAACCGGCACCCACCAAAGTCAGCGTCCGAAAAGCCAGATAAATCGAAAGATGATGAAGCTGAATAGAAAAGACCAAGATCGGGCGCATAGGTGAGATACTTGAATATGCGCTTGATAGCCTGCCGATGAGACGCGCGTGGTGAAGACTGGAAATGTGCGCAAAGTCCCATGGCTAACTGTATGTCTGGTCTTGTTGTCGTCAAGTACGATAGCGAACCAATCATTCCTCGAAACTCTCTCTCATTGACCTTGACGTCGCTCTCGTCCTTGTCCAGGCCCCCAGATGTGCCCATCGGGGTCATCTGCGGTTTCAATTCTCCACCAAAGTCAAATTTCTTACGCATATCGCGAGTGTACTTACCCTAGTGGATGAAGGTGTCCTCCTTGGTCTGCTTGATCTGGAGCCCTAGGAAGTACTTGAGCTCACCCATGAGGCTCATCTCAAACTCATTGTGCATCTGCTCAGAAAACTTGGACACAAGATCATTAGTAGTACCGCCAAATATAATATCGTCCACGTAAATCTGAGCGACTAAGAAATCTGAAGCATCTCTGAGCAGGAAAAGAGTTTTATCCACAGAACCAATCACAAAGCCCTTCCCCAATTAAAACTGCTTCAACCGGTCATACCAAGCTCTGGGGGCTTGCTTCAACCCGTATAAAGCTTTTTGCAACTTAAAAACATGTCGAGGAAACTTAGGGTTCTCAAAACTGGGGGGCTGCCTAACATAAACTTCCTCCTCTATGAACCCGTTCAGAAAAGCACTCTTAACGTCCATTTGAAAAAGCTTAAAACCCTTCGAAGCGGCAAAAGCTAAGAGAATGCGAATGGACTCTAGACGGGCAACAGGGGCGAAAGTTTCTTCAAAATCAATACCCTCCTTCTGGCAAAAACCCTGGGCAACTAGTCGAGCTTTGTTGCGCACCACAACCCCATCTTCACCTTGTTTGTTCTTGAACACCCACTTGGTGCCTTTGGGGTTGCATCCTGGTGGCGGCTCAACTAGTGTCTAAACCCGATTACAGACAAAATTCTCAAGCTCTTCTTGCATAGCATTAATCCAATTAGAATCAGAAAGAGCATGAGAAACATCTCTGGGCTCGAAAGATGCAACAAAAGCAAATTCAGCAAACACAGCAAGAGAGGTAGATGAATGCAAAGTTCTCTCAGTCAAATCACCGATGATGAGCTCCGAGGGGTGATCACGCTGAACTGCTCGGGTTCCTTAGTGATCTGAAGTCACCTCACCGGAGTCAGCAGCTGGCACCTCTGGACTCGACTCAGGGGGCTCGATCGAAGTGGAAGAAGTGATCAGAGGTCCGCCTTCATCCTCAGTCGAAGTCTCAGAAGGTGTGGGATCTGCCGGGGGTGCAGAAGGCCCACCCTCATTAGCAACTGGAGTATCCTCATCTTCTTCGAAGATGGGCTCTCCGAGCTCACCATCAGAAGGCTCAAAAGAAGGAGTCAAAGAAGGCAAGGACTCATCAAATGAAACCTCACAAGTCTCGACAAGCAGCTGGGATTCGAGGTTCCAAACACGGAAGCCTCGAGAATGCAAAGCGTAGCCAAGAAAAACACCGTCCCAGCAACGAGACTCAAACTTGTCCAAATGCCCTCCCTTCTTGAGCACAAAGCACTTGCAGCCAAACGCTCGCAAGTGGCTCACCTTGGGCTGTCTACCAAACCGCAACTCATACGAAGTCTTACCTAAGTAAGCTCGAAGAAAAATGCGGTTGGCCAGATAGCAAGCCGTGTTCATGGCTTTAGCCCAAAAATGCCTAGGAGTCCTGTGCTCATCGAGCATCGTCCTGGCCATCTCGACTAGCGTGCAGATCTTTCGTTCCACAATGCCGTTCTGTGGAGGAGTGTAAGGAGAAGAAAACTGATGGTCCAGACCCTGATCACTACAGAAGCTGACGAACTGAGAGTTCTTGAACTCAGAGCCGTTGTCGGAGCGAATTGCTCGCATTCGACCATTGTTCTCATTCTTCAGCTTCAAAACCAGGTGATGAACAAACTAAAACGTTTCATCCTTAGACTCCAAAAATAAAAACCCACGAGAAACGAGAAAAGTCGTCAACAATGACAAGCGCGTACCACTTCCCACCGACTGAACGTACCCGAGCTAGACCAACAGTGTCCAAATGTAAGAGCTCGCCTGGATACGAAGACATCACCTGAGTCACAGGTGAGTGAGAAGCGACAACCATTTTCCCATGACGACAGGGATGGCAAACTAGATCCTTCTCCATCTTAAGCTTGGGCAATCCTCGGATGAGGTCCATAGAGCTCAACCTGACTAGCAGATCAAAATTCAAATGACCTAACCTCCTATGCCACTTCCAGAGCTCAGAGGAGGATCCAGTAATCAAATAGCGAGAAGGGCCAAAAGAACTAGAGAAGTCAATTCAAAAAACATTATCGAATGGTAAAATCTGACAAATCAAAGACCCTCTAGAATCAAACACAGAAGAATTGCCCTTCTTAAAACGCACTTCCAAACCATCCTCAAGAAGTTGTGAAACAGTGTCGAGCCATCTGCTCAAAAGATGGAAAGCAGAAATCATCAGAAAAGTTTGGACCAAAACGTGGCTCAAAGCGTGGTCCTCGGTTCTGCTTAAAGCCTCGGCTACGAGGTCCAGGACCGTAGCCAAAACGGCCTAGAGCTCTGCCGAAACGAACACCACCATCTGGAGCACAGCCATGAAAGCCGTCTCCTCTACCACCACCTACACGACGCGGCCTGGCCTCAAGCCTCTCCCCGCGTCGAGGAACACGCAGTCTACCACCCTGCTGGTAGAACTGCTCCTGATCATCATGAGCTCTCTCTGCTCTCTCAACCCGCTTCCTCTTGAAGCAAAACTCCGCAATATGCCCGTCTCTCTGACAGTACTCACAATGATAGGTGGGCTTCTTGGGATGTGGTTGAGGCTTGGGATTCTTGGGCTTAGTGGTGATTGGTGTTGTCTTCTTGGGCTGAGAGGGTCCAGGAAGAGAGTCTAGAGAGGTGTGGAGGTGTTTGGGCTTTGGAACCCATATAGGTTTCATGGATGGAGCTTTGGGTGGTTCATGAATTACTCCATCCTTGGGGTGACAAGCCTGGGAAGACTCAGTGGAGTGAGTCTTGGGGTATCTCTGCTCAGGAGTCATTTTACTCCACTCCACTGCCCGGCTAATGGCACTCTCAAAGTCAGCCTTGGTGTAGGTGTAACCTACCCCAAACCCATCCTGCCTCTTGAACTGTTGGATCATCATGCCGAGCTGTGGCTCTCTGGCACTGATCCAACTCAGGATAAAACGAAGGTAAAAGTTCTCATTCTTAGAATCAGCTAGGTCCTCTCTCAAGGAAGCTAGTACCTCCACCTAGGACAAGCAGGCCTCACACTCGCTATCTAGCTGGATAGACTTCTTGGCTTTTAGCTTAATCAACTCAAGTCTAAGAGACAGACAATTCTCACAGACAGTGGGTGGAACTGACAGTGTCTCAAGCTCAGCTCTCACTCTCTCCAAATCACCCAAATGCACATCGCCCTTGGCTTTCAGCTCAGCTAAGACAGCTAGATGAGATGGGCAATCAGCACAAGGTGCGACGACAGTGGCTTGAGCATCTTTCAGCTCCAGTTGAGCGCTTTCAAGCTCAATGGCCAAAGCATCCCTCTCATCAACCCTTTCTGTGTACCTAGACTTCAAAGTCGACAGGTCACACAGAAGCACTTCACACTTTGGGCACTCACTGCTATCACCCAAGCAGGGGGAAGAAGATAGACTCTCAATTCTACCGTTGGCTACGACAAGCTCACTCTCTAACTCATCTATCCTCTTCTTGGCCCCCCTAAGCAGTTTTTCCCGATATTTCAACTCCTGTCGATTACTCTCAAGTAAATCAACGATTTCACGCTCATAAGATGATACCTTTTCATTGTTGTCATCGTCGGAGTCATCGGAGGAGCTCTTCTCTCCCTTATCACCAAGAGCCATTGAGCAGAAGCTCTTGCGAGATCTTCGGCGCTGGTGTGAACGGCTCTTCGGTCTGTCCCCGAAAGCCATGAAGCAGAGGCTTGCCGGATCGTCCTTGTCCTTCCCCTTCCTGATGACGATCTCCTCATCGCTTGAGCTCGATGAAGAGGAAGAAGACGTGGACTGCTTGGAGTAGCTCTTCTCCATCTCGGCGAAGAAGGCCTTGTCGCGCTTCTTGTTCTCTCGCCGGTAGTCCTTCAGGGCCTTCTTGAAGAATCTGGTCTTCGGCTTGCCCTTGTTGAAGGAGGAGCTCTCATGCTTGCCGGAGTCGTGGAAGCCACCACCGGTGCCCTTCTTGTGGCCATTGCGCTTGGGGCAGTCGGCGATGAAGTGTCCTGGATCACCACACTCAAAGCACCCGGATTTTGTGCCATGTCTTTTGAACATCCTTTTGTCATAGACACGACGCACACGGTTGTTAAACAGACACAAATCATCATCTCCCAAAGACTCAAGTTGATCCTCAGTGATAGACATCAAAGAGAACCCAACACAGCTCACAGAAGTGGGATCAACAGAAGGTGTAGCAAGGGCCAAGGACTTTGATCCAGAACCAGTGAGATTTGATCTCAGCTGGATATCAACCTCAGTGGCCTTTAGCTTGCTAAACAACTCAGAAATGGTCAAGGTATCATAAGAAGTGCTCTCAATGATAGAGGATACCTTGATCTCCCAGATCTTTGGGTCCAAGGTATGAAGAACCTTGAGTGCCTGCTCGTGATCTGAGACTAACTGAGCACCCTCAGCCTTGTTGTCCCGAAGCTTGTTAATGATCGATTGAAAATGACCAAACAAAGCTTCAACTGATTCACCCGGCTTTTATGTGAAGTTCTCATACTCACGCCGGCAGGTCTGATAGAGCCGAGCCTTGACCTGGGTTGTTCCCTCATGGTGTGCCTTGAGGGTAGCCCAAATCTCTCTTGCAGTGGAGAGATGGCTCACACACTCAAACTCAGTGGGACCTAAACCAGAAAAGAGAATGTTCACGGCTTTACTATTGCTTAGATGCTGGGCAATAATACCAGGAGTACCATGCTCAGCAACTGGCAAAATAACAAATGTATCGTGAACACAGATGTCCCAGATGTCCGAGCCTTGGCTCATAAGATAGGCTCGCATGCGAGTCTTCCAATAGTTATAGCCATAGGCTTCCAAGGACGGGACATTTCCAGGCGAAGTCATGATCACTACTGGGGTTTAGAACCGGCTAAGGTATGGAAAAACTGTTGGACCGGAAACGGCGACCAGAGGGGGGGTGAATGGGAGCTTTTAAAATTTCAGGCTAAAAATAGCCTTCTGTTTTAATACAGTCTACTGCGGAACAGGCTTTGAACACACCTTTCAAAGTTCTGGTTCGGAGGTATTTGACAGCTCCAAACACAGGCTTTGCAAGGAATAAAAGTCCGAAGCCTAGAAGACTTCGCTCAACACGCAACCCCGAAAGATCTACTCTACTAAGTCAGTGCAGGCTCCGCACACAAGGTGCTTCGAGCAGGCTTCGCACTTCACCCATCGCACGAGTGGACTGTCCTCTGAGGACTTCGACCAAGAACTTAACGACAGCAACTGGTGCTGGGCTTCGTACACCAAAGGTCTAAACGCACACTAACAGACTCTGCTAGGGGCTTCGACACGATAAAAACACAGGCTTCGATCAGGGCTTCGCTAGTAAGCAGCGAGGTCTAGCCTCCTGTTACACAGAGCGAACGCACACTGAAAAGCACACTTTGCACAAAACACACTTCGCCTAGACAGGCTTCGGTGCACTACAACTAGCGAGGTATGCAAACAAGCTCAAGCAGAAACTCAACGCAGAAGCAGGGCTTCGCTGCTTGAACAAGGAACACTAAAAATAAACTCACTGGATGAATACAAAGTATGTGGAGGCTAGTACAGGAGCTCAACAATGAATGCTCAAAGTGTACAATGTTACCTACCCAGCCCCCATATTTATAGCCACTATTCACCCATTGGAATTGACTACGTTACCCCTAGGGTTTACATTGGTTTTGTCTCTACAGAACAGAGGGGTACAAAAGGTAGTCAACTTTATTTGGAGGCTTCTTTGTCAGCTTTGCAGAGGGGACAGCGTCAGCTTTTTGCAGATCAGACAATGTCAGCCTTTGCAGTCTTTGACCTTTCTGGAGCCCCCCTTCGCACGCGAGGGGTGCGGTAGCTTCGGTGAGAAGCCTTGAGCCTGATGGCCTTCGCTTCACCGAAGTCAGCCTCCGATACAATGACGGTTTTGAGCCGAAGCCGTCAAAGCCCTTGGGCCACCACGGCTTCACAGCTACCCCCAGCTCGAACTCCGTCAGTCCGTGTACTGAAGCCATGCATGGCCAAAGTACCACAAGTCATCCTCACTCCGGAGCCAGCCTTGCTCCGAAGCCTGCTTCACTCTGAAGTCCCTCCTTCGTCCAAGGCCTCCGCATGAAGCATTCCATGAGCACTTCATCGCAGTGTCTCTCCATGAGCACACTCCTCGACGAGCCTCACCCGGACCATGCCTTCGATGCACCTCGACTTCTGAGACCTTCGTCGGGCACCTTCGAGTGTCTCCCTCCGGAGCACACCTCGAACACCTTGCCTCTGCTGAGGACTTGATCCACCAGACTCCGAAGTCACTCCATTCGGAGTACCCTTCGAAGTTCCTCGCCTCCGAGGACTTTGTCTCGGAATACCTTCACCCGGAGCCACGCTCCGCACTTACTGCCTTCTCCTGGCGCACCTCGACCCGAGGACCGACCTAGACCCCTTCGCAGCCTTCGTGACGGAGCTCCCCGCTCCACTGGCATCAAGCCTCCCGCTTGACCCAGGTTCACCTGCCGCGAACCGTCCGTCGCCTCCGAAGTCCCTTGCGCACCACAGACAAACAGACAAGTGTTTCCAGTACTCCGGAGACCTCTCCGGGTTAGCAACCTTCGGCACACACTCCGGTGTACCGCCCAAAGTACCGAGACCTTCGGTACAACCCAGTCATCGTGTACTGTCGGACCCCTCCGACAGGCACACTCCGCTGCGACAGCTGCAGCAACCAAACCAACCTCCGAACACCTTCGGAGATCCAACCTCCGAACCCCTTCGGAGGTACCCCTTCGAACCAGAGGGTAAAAGCCTGTCAATCACTCATCACAGACTCCGAAACCAACCCTTAGTTTCTCAATCTCCCCCTTGATGAGTGCATTGACAACCAAATTCAAGTTCAAGAAAATTTAAAGAATTTCAGCACACAAGTGACCATAAAAACTCAGAAACGAGCCAAATCATGTCACTTGATAAAAGAAATTTCCTCCCCTTTTCAAAAGAGTAAAAGCCCCTTCGGCAAATCTCCCCTTATGCAAGATAAAAACTCCCCCCGAGTAAATTTACCCCCTTGCTACAGAGCACTCAACAATTTCCCCCCCCCCTTTGGCAATGCAAGCATCAAGGAGCATGTAAAAGATGCATTGCTTGGAAATGAGCAGAATTGCAAAGACATATAAAGCAAAAATATGCCAACATTAATACCAATTTTTCATGTGCTCAGATCAATTTAACATTCTCTAAAAACATGATGATAGCATGTGATTTTATCATTTTGAAATAAAAGCATCACCACTTAATCGAGAAAACTAGACAAGTAAAAGCAGGGACTGCACAAAGCTAGTTAATTTCTACTCTAGACAGACAAGTCCAGTTCAAGTGGAGCATTAAAAGCAAACTTGATGAGCAATGAATTTTGTTGTTCTTTTTATAATGCTAGGGGTTATTTGTTTGTCCACCTTATACTTTCCAATCAAGCCAAGCCTAGGTATGAAAGCCATCAGAAGCTTAAGGCAATGATTTTGGCAGACACTACACTATTCCAGTTCAGACCAATGTGCAATGGTAAGCAGTCTAGAATAGAGTAGTGCGACAAACAAACCCACCTGGATCTTTTAACTTGAAGCATGTAAATCATGGATTTTTGAATTTTGATTTAAATGAATAATTTGTTTAGCATTTTATGAATATCCATGAATATGTAGAACAATTTTTCAAGTTGCAAAAATTAGCATCCAGAGAAAAGGTGTCTTGCTATCAAGCAGATAAAAGATAGCTAAAGCAGTCCTGCCTATACATGCTAGATACAAGATTGAACAGTGAGCATGATTTGGTTTTGGAAAGAAAGCATCATGCACATTAATGTTTCAGATAAATTAAAAAGAGTTGAGCTGTCATGATTTCATGAATTAGAATTGGGCATATAAGTGCAACAGATGTAAATGCAATTTCACACATGATGAGCATATGCAATACAATTAAAGACAGCTCCTCCTCACAAAATGTCGTACGAGTGACAAATACCAAGTTCCCCACGCAAGTAGGCAAAACGAGAAGCATCGAGGGGTTTTGTGAAAATATCGGCTAGCTGGTGTTGGGTATTATATTGAAGTTCAATATCACCCTTCTCATTGTGATCTCTGAGAAAATGATATCGCACATCAATGTGTTTGGTTCTAGAGTGCTGAACCGGGTTGTTTGCAATACAAATAGCACTAGTGTTATCACAAAAAAGTGGAACACTCTTATAATCTAACCCGAAATCCCGCAAAGTGGAAACCATCCACAAAATCTGAGAGCAACAGCTAGCTACAGCAACATATTCGGCCTCAGCCGTCGATTGTGCAACACTAGACTGTTTGCGGGAAGACCAGCAAACCAGAGAAGTACCCAGAAAATGACAAGTACCAGAGGTACTTTTCCTATCAATTCTACACCTAGCAAAATCCGCATCGGAATATACTCGAAGACATAAAGAGGAAGACGTTGAATACCATATGCCAAATTCAAGGGTATGTTTGAGATACCTTAGAATGTGTTTTACCGCTTGGCGGTGCGAAGCTCGTGGTGAAGCCTGAAAACAAGCGCACAGACACACTGCGAAGTGTATGTCCGACCTCGTAGCAGTCAAGTAGAGAAGGGAGTCGATCATGCTTCGGAACTCCTTCTGATCTATGGCTTCTCCATCTTCGTCAGGATCCAATGCTACAGATGTAGCCATTGGAGTGGCGAGAGGCTTCGCATCGGCCATGTCGAATTTCTTGAGCAGGTCCTTGGTGTACTTCGTCTGGTGGACGAAGGTACCTTGTTTGCTTTGCTTGATTTGCAACCCAAGGAAAAAGGTGAGTTCACCCATCATAGACATTTCAAACTCCCTGCTCATGGCATCTGCAAACTCGGCAACCAAAGCATGAGAAGAGCCACCAAAGATGATATCATCCACATAAATCTGCACTAGAAGGAAATCTTTGCCATGCTTGAGAGTGAACAAGGTTTTATCAACAGATCCCATCAAATACCCCCGCTCAAGTAGAAAAGACTTAAGTCTGTCATAGCAAGCCCGAGGGGCCTGCTTGAGTCCATAAAGAGCCTTATGAAGTTTAAGGACTTTATGTGGGTATTTGGGGTTTTCAAAACCAGGGGGTTGTTTTACATAAACATCTTCACCTATGAAGCCATTAAGAAAAGCACTTTGACATCCATTTGATAGAGTTTGAATCCCCGGGATGTCGCAAAGGCAAGCAACATCCTAATGGCCTCAAGGCGAGCAACAGGTGCAAAAGTTTCAGTAAAATCAATCCCTTCTAGTTGAGAATAACCCTGAGCTACGAGTCTAGCCTTGTTTCTAACTATAGTCCCATCCTCCCTTTGTTTATTTTTGAAAATCCATTTTGTTCCAATGAAATGAACATTTGGTGGGGGATCAACTAAGGTCCAGACTTGGTTTCTCTCAAAATTTTCAAGTTCTTCATGCATGGCATTGATCCAACTAGAATCAGAAAGTGCATGACTAACATCTAAGGGCTCGAAAGAAGCAACAAAAGCAGAATTAGTGAAATGAGCATGTGAGCGTGTTACCCTTTGATCAAGCTCACCAATGATCTGCTCGGGAGGGTGCATCCTTTGAACATGATGTGGAGCCTCGCGGCGGGATGCAGTCTCCCCCTCAACTTGTGCGTTGGAGTGGTCCAAGATGACCGATGTCAAGGTGGTTGCTTCGGGACCTTGTGCCGAAGTGGTCGAAGCGGGGTCGGCTTCGGGGGTTGATGTCGAGGGTAGTAGGGGTTCATCCTCGAAATCTCCGGGATCTTCTTCTTCGAAGATGGTCTGTTCCATGTCGTGTTCATTTGCATGTTCAAAAGTAGAACTAACAGAGGGGGTTGATTCATCAAAAGTCACATCACATGACTTGATGACAGTGTTAGTTTCCAAATTATAAACACGATAAGAATGACCATGTGTAGTGTAACCCAAAAAGATCCCGTCAGAAGATCGCGACTCAAATTTATCCAAATTACCACGTTTTAGGATAAAGCAACGACAGCCAAAAACTCGAAGATGAGTAACCTTGCGCTGTCTCCCAAAACGTAGCTCATAAGATGTCAAATTCAAAATTGAGCGCAAGAAGATTTGGTTTGAGATGTAACATGCAGTGTTCATGGCCTCAGCCCAGAATTTTCTAGGAGTCCTATGCTCATCGAGCATCGTCCTAGCCATCTCAACCAAAGTGCGGTTCTTCCTCTCAACGACACCATTCTGTTGAGGAACCCGCGGAGCAGAGAATTGATGTTCTATGCCATGCTCCATGCAAAAGTCAACAAAGAGACTGTTCTTGAACTCAGTGCCATTATCACTTCGAATGAATTTTAATGCACCAGGGAGTTCAGTGAAAAGTCTCAAAGCCAAGCTCTGAAAGTGTGAAAACACTTCATCCTTGCTGGCAAGAAAGAAGACCCAAGAGTAACAAGAGAAATTGTCGACAACAACTAATACATACCACTTGCCGCCTAAAGAACTAACCCGAGAAGGACCTACAGTGTCCATATGGAGAAGTTCTTCGGGTTGTTCAGTCATCACAGTGGTGACTGGCGAATGCGAAGCGGCGATCATTTTTCCATGTCGACAAGGAGCGCAAACTAGATTCTTCTCAAACTTGAGCTTGGGCAATCCTCGGATCAGACCTAGGGCACTCAGACGAGCGAGCAACTCAAAGCTCATATGCCCTAGTCTCCAATGCCACTTCCAAAGCTCAGAAGTAGAATGTGCAACAAGACAATGAGAAGAACCATATGACTCAGAAAAATCAGCTCCAAAAACTCTCTGCACTCTAAAGATCTTACACACCACAACGCCATCAGAATTGAGTACTTGCGAAGTATCGCGATGAAATCGCACTTCGAAGCCCTCATCAAGCAACTGAGATACAGACAGCAAATTGTATCCCAGGTTTTCAACCAAATCAACATCTTTTAGAGTGAAATTCGAGTTAATTCTTACCACACCTTTACCTTTCACTCTACTCCTTCGATTATTCCTGAAGGTGATATGTTCCCTTTGCTTGGTTGTGGTGAGGCTGGAGAACCATGCTGCATCTCCGGTCATATGGCGCGAACAACCGAAGTCCATGATCCACGTGCCCTCCAAGCCTCGATCTACCGCCTACACATGATAAGAGAATCTCGATCGCTCAGTGCTGGGGTGAGTGAAAATATGACGAGGCATCCAGCACTGAGTGACACGAGTAGTAGGCACAGAAAAAGTAGACTGTCAACGCATAGGATAATCAGAATGATGCAAAGTGCGAGGTCTACCTACATGCTGTGATCGAACAACATGACGAGGTCTCCTACTCTGACGAGGTACAAAGCTACTCGCCCGGGGTCTACCACCATATGGAATATGGTGAACACCTCGAGGAGCAAAACCTCTCCGAGAAGCACGAG
This sequence comes from Zizania palustris, assembly GCA_019279435.1. Taxonomy (NCBI): domain Eukaryota; kingdom Viridiplantae; phylum Streptophyta; class Magnoliopsida; order Poales; family Poaceae; genus Zizania; species Zizania palustris. The sequence goes on along the minus strand of JAAALK010000287.1, from coordinate 17,952,038 downwards.
GAGCCCCAAAAGCAGGACGATAGTAAAACTCAGACTCATGCATACATAAAGATGGGTAATGCATGTCCAACTCATCGCCTGAGAGCGTCGCTCATCCTTGATGCGACGAAAACAGAACCCAACCAAATGACCCGCCCTCTGACAATAGGAACAATGAAAAACTCTCCTAGGGGCACTCTCATGGGTCTTAGGAGCAACTCTCACAGGCTCCTTGGGCTTCTGCTGAGTGGTTTTCTTGGGAGTGATTTTCTTGGCAGGAGGAGTGGTTTTCTTTGGTGTTCGGTAGGCTTTTTGGCTGATGGAGTGTCTAACAGAGCTCTCTCTTTCTCTAGGGTAGTGGGTGAGGTGAAAAAAGTTTTGTTCCTACTGTTTGAAGAAATCCTCTCAAAACCCAAACCTAGAGCTACCCCTGCTCTGTCAGCACACATCTTGGTCTTGGCCAAGAGCAAATCCATTCTACCCTTACCCTTAGTGCATTTATTAACCACAGAAAGAAGGTATTCATTTTTAGACATGAGGTTCTCAGCTCGCTCTCTAACAGTGCCTAGCTGGTCCTTAAGGGTAATGCACGTGTCACAAACAGGTTGCACATCCTTAGAACTACCGGCCCTCTCCAATCTAGCCTCTAAATCATGAACATGCTTATCACGTAAATCAATGCTCTCACGTAATAAAGGGCAGTTCATACATTCAGTTTTATCAAGACTAGAATCCACCATCAAAAACTGCTTCTGTGCAGTCTCAAGCTCAGAAAGAGTTTGAGCATTAACAGAACGCAACTGAGCAAGCTCACCCATGACAACAGTACAAGATTAACATTCAGCATCATTTACTTTAGACTTAAACATGGCATACTCAGTAGAAACATATTCTAGCCTAAGTCTAAGGTCTTTTCTTTCTCTAGCGGCTTGCACAAGTAATCTATCCTGACCAAGAACTACTTCATTCAGCTCATCTAGTTTAATTGAAAGCTGGTCATAGGATAGAGGTACCTCAGATGAGTCAAGCTCATCACCGCTGTGATCGCTGTCGGCCATGAAGCAAAGGCCGGTGAAGTCTCATCCCTTCTTATCCTTCTTGTCCTCCTTCCTTGGGGACTCCTCCTCCTTAGAGCTCGACTCCTCAGTTGAGGAAGTGTCGATGTCACTGAGAGCAGCAACAAAAGCTTTGGAAGCGGCTTTGGCTACTCTCTTAGCCACCTTGCCGCGCTTGCCCTTCACAAAAGGCTTCCTCTCCTTTTTGTGGTATTTAGGACGCTCACTCTCATCTCTCTTCTTGAGCTTAGGGCAGTTGGCCTTGATATGAGAAGTGTCGCCACATTAAAAGCAACCACTAAAACTACTTCTCCTCTGATCCCGTCTCTCATGATGAAAGCGGGTGAACCTTCTGGCAATGAGAGCAAGCTCATCATCATCCAGAGTATCCACCTGCTCCTTTGTGACGGAGACCAGGGAGGACAAAGCAAAACCATCTGCAAAAACACAAGTGCATGATGTGCTTGGTTCTGTAGTGGTGCCACGGCTAGTGCTGGAAACCAGTGCTAATGGTTGTGGCAAAGAGTTTCTGTGCACTGCAAGAGATGCCTTAGCAATCTCTGTGGACTTCAGCTTGCTGAAGAGCTCATCACAGGTCAATGTGTCATAACCTGCAGACTCCTCAATGCTGGATATCTTCACTTCCCATATGCTACGATCAAGAGCATAGAGAAGCTTGATAGCCCTATCGTGATCATTGTGAGCAAGCGTCCCGTTGGACCGCAAGTTACTCACTATCGCATCAAAGCGAGAAAACATGACATCTATAGATTCACCAGGTGCCTGCACAAACAGCTGATACTGTTGATTGTATGTGCTTTGGCGCCTGGCCTTGATCTGTGTAGAGCCCTCATGAAAAATAGTGAGTGTTGTCCAAATTTCCCTAGCAGTCCTAAGGTGCTGCACCCTATCAAACTCACTCCGGCTCAAACCAATGAACTGTATATTCCTTGCCTTGGAGTTGGCATTATACTGATCTTTCTCTATTTGAGATGTGCGAGTCTCAGGGATGGAGTATTGTGAGTCCACAATCTCCCAAATTGCATTTCCTTGGCTTAGCAAGTAAGCCTCCATGCGCACCTTCTAGATTGCAAAATCAGTCCCATCGAACAGAGGAATTTTACTAGCTATGTCCATGTCGCCAAGAGATCACAAAACCAATTAAGGTCAACTGGTGATCTTAACCTGCTCTGATACCAATTGTTGGACCGGAAACGGCGACCAGAGGGGGGGGGTAAATGGGAGCTTTTAAAATTTCAGGCTAAAAATAGCCTTCTGTTTTAATACAGTCTACTACGGAACAGGCTTCGAACACACCCTTCGAAGTTCTGGTTCGGAGGTATTTGACAGCTCCGAACACAGGCTTTGTAAGGAGTAAAAGTCCGAAGCCTAGAAGACTTCGCTCAACACGCAACCCCGAAAGATCTACTATGCTAAGTCAGTGCAGGCTCCGCACACAAGGTGCTTCGAGCAAGCTTCGCACTTCACCCTTCGCACGAGTGGACTGTCCTCTGAGGACTTCGACCAAGAACTTAGCGACAGCAACTGGTGCTGGGCTTCGTACACCGAAGGTCTAAACGCACACTAACAGACTCTGCTAGGGGCTTCGACACGATAAAAACATAGGCTTCGATTAGGGCTTCGCTAGTAAGCAACGAGGTCTAGCCTCCTGTTACATAGAGCGAACGCACACTGAAAAGCACACTTCGCACAAAACACACTTCGCCTAGACAGGCTTCGGTGCACTACAACTAGCGAGGTATGCAAACAAGATCAAGCAGAAACTCAACGCAGAAGCAGGGCTTCGCTGCTTGAACAAGGAACACTAAAAATGAACTCACTGGATGAATACAAAGTATGTGGAGGCTAGTATAGGAGCTCAACAATGAATGCTCAAAGTGTTCAATGTTACCTACCCAGCCCCCATATTTATAGCCACTATTCACCCATTGGAATTGACTACGTTACCCCTAGGGTTTACATTGGTTTTGTCTCTACAGAACAGAGGGGTACAAAAGGTAGTTAACTTTATTTGGAGGCTTCTCTGTCAGCTTTGCAGAGGGGACAGCGTCAGCTTTTTGCAGATCAGACAATGTCAGCCTTTGCAGTCTTTGACCTTTCTGGAGCCCCCCTTCGCACGCGAGGGGTGTGGTAGATTCGGTGAGAAGCCTTGAGCCTGATGGCCTTCGCTTCACCGAAGTCAGCATCCGATACAATGACGGTTTTGAGCCGAAGCCGTCAAAGCCCCCTTGGGCCTTCGCACCACCACCTTCGGAGTGGACCACCACGGCTTCACAGCTACTCCCAGCTCGAACTCCATCAGGCCGTGTACCGAAGCCATGCATGGCCGAAGTACCACAAGTCATCCTCACTCCGGAGCCAGCCTTGCTCCGAAGCCTGCTTCACTCCGAAGCCCCACCTTCGGAGTACCACCCTTCGAAGTCCCTCCTTCGTCCAAGGCCTCCGCATGAAGCATTCCATGAGCACTTCATCGCAGTGTCTCTCCCCGAGCACACTCCTCGACGAGCCTCACCCGGACCATGCTTTCGATGCACCTCGACTTCTGAGACCTTCGTCGGGTACCTTCGAGTGTCTCCCTCCGAAGCACACCTCAAACACCTTGCCTCTGCTGAGGACTTGATCCACCAGACTCCGAAGTCACTCCATTCGGAGTACCCTTCGAAGTGCCTCGCCTCCGAGGACTTTGTCTCGGAGTACCTTCACCCGGAGCCACGCTCCGCACTTACTGCCTTCTCCTGGCGCACCTCGACCCGAGGACCGACCTAGACCCCTTCGCAGCCTTCGTGACGGAGCTCCCCGCTCCACTGGCATCAAGCCTCCCTCTTGACCCAGGTTCACCTGCCGCGAACCGTCCGTCGCCTCCAAAGTCCCCTGCGCACCACAGACAAACAGACAAGTTTTTCCAGTACTCCAGAGACCTCTCCGGGTTAGCAACCTTCAGCACACACTCTGGTGTACCGCCCAAAGTACCGAGACCTTCGGTACAACCCAGTCATCGTGTACTGTCGGACCCCTCCAACAGGCACACTCCGTTGCGACAGCTGCAGCAACCAAACCAACCTCCGAACACCTTCGGAGATCCAACCTCCGAACCCCTTCGGAGGTACCCCTTCGAACCAGAGGGTAAAAGCCTGTCAATCACTCATCACAGACTCCGAAACCAACCCTTGGTTTCTAAAAAACCCTAACCAGGCTCTGATACCACTTGTAGGACCGAAAGTAGCGACTAGAGGGGGTGAATGGGCGCCTAAAAATTCTTTCGAATCAATGGCCTGCTCCCAATACCCAACGCACCTCAAAAGACTAAGCAGCAAAGCATGAACAGATTGCCTAAGTCTAAAGGTATCTAGCCTAGAAGCAACTGGTGTCAAAGCAAAGACACCAAAACAGTGCTAATAGACAGATAAATAGAATACACAAGACATGGCAAGACAGACTTCTCAGTAAAACAATCAAAGTGCACAAAGAGTGAGATGAGAAGTTACTGTTCTAAATCTATCTCCTGTTCGAAACTTGGCGAAGCCTGCTTCGTAGTGTCGAAGCCTACTTCGAAATTGCTTGTCGAAGTCGAGCGAAGGTTATCGGAGACGTGCCGAAGGTATGTTTGGTCTAGCCTGGTTCGAGTGTGGGAAAGAGCGAAGTATGCTTCGAAGCGAAGTATGAGAGTTTCGAAGCTTGCTTTGAACAGAGTACTTCGAAGCCTAGACTTCGATCAGAAAGGTTCAAACAAGCTCACAGAAAATCAACCTCCGAAAGAGAAGCGAAGCCAGACACGCAGCAGCAAGATCAACTCAAAGCCAACACGACTACCTTCGAAGCTAGCAATATCGAGGTATGACCTTCGAACCATAGGCCAGCTTCGAAACGGAGTCTGCAGATGTTGACACACAAGAAGTCGAAGATCACAAACACACTTCGAATGACAAGCTTCGAACTCACAAGCTGCGACCCTCGAAAATGACGGCAGTAGAAAGATCTCAAAGACTACACGTCGAGCAAAGTATATCAGAGACACTAGCTTCGAAGTCAACTTCGAAGCCTATCGGAGTATACCTTCGCACAGACGGTCGAAGTATGTCATGCTGACCGCACAAAAACGTACTTCGAAGCTAGAAACACCGTACACAAAAGTGAAGTCGAAGTTCAAGCGAAGCCCTCTAGGATGTCAGAACGAAGCCTGCCTCACGGAGCTGAGGGACTTCGAACAGAGAGAGGGGCTTCGCCAGAAACAGCCAGAAAAGGGACTTTAGCCCGGTCAACTCGATCAAAAAGTTGTGCAGGAAAAAGCAAGGCTAGAGTACTAGTGTACTGTTGCTACAGTGAAGTAGTACTACTTGCAACCAGCAAGAACTAGTACTCTTCACGTGAAGAACAGAAGCAATCGAAGCACACAAACTCAGGAATAAAATCGATGTGAACAAACCGAATACGGCAGACCCATTAACTAGATGCAATACACAAGCAGAAGGAATAAAAGCATCCAGACAAGAAGAAAAACAAATCTGAGATGAACTCACAGGAAGCTTCTTGGCGGCACATTCAAGGACAGGAGAGAGAACACACAGGGAACAAAATGACCCAATGGAATAGAGAATAAATTTCAGCAAAAGGGTAGTCCAACCCTAGGGATTGGGGCCCTATTTATAGGCTTCCCAATGACCTAGAATATTCCACCAGCCCCTTAGGGTTTTTACAGACGCTAAAATAAAAGAAATGACTCAACTGCCCTTAGGAATTTTTACAGACACGACTGACTGACTGTGGGCCTAGAGATACAGATGACTTATCCGGAAGCTAAGCTTTCATAGCGACTACGGCTTCTCTTCTAGACAGTCCGATACAAGATCAACGGTTGTCAGTTTTGCGCCGAAACTGACAAAGCCTCCACCGACTTTGCACCAGGTACCCGGGTTGGGCCGACCCGATTCCGCGGCTCTCTCAGCCCGGCAATCACTCACCGCCCGTGTACCTGAGTCAATCCTGGTCAACAGCCCAGTGGGTCTTCTGCTGCTCCTGGCCCATGTACTCGGATTGGGCCAGCCCGACTTCGTAGCCTCCTCTGCCCGACAGTCGCTCGCTGCCCGTGTACCTGAGTCACATGCGGCTCATGAAACAGCAGATCTTCACTCTTCTCAGTCCTCTTTGACTATCGTTGACAATGACTCATCACATCTGGAGCCATGAGGCCCACGCTATTCAGCATGGCTCCTCACTCCACGAAGTAGAGCGAAGCACTGATGAAGCGAAAGCATTGTTAGAAGAAAGAAAAACTAAGGGATTAGCGAATTACTTGCGAGCTTCGTCTACTTGGAGGAAGGCGACTTCAGCTGCCGAAGATAGGTCCACGCAGTGGTAGCAGCTCATCTCCGCTACCAAGTCACTTCCTGTGAGGTCCTCACCGCTCCGAATATACCGATACACCATTTTTCCTATCAGAGCCCTGACAAAATAAAGGGCCTCAAACGTGGTACTCCACTTGTCGAAGCCTCTAGATCAGGGTTCCAGTTGATGACTTCCACGTCCTCGTCTGAAGGTACTGGAAGGGTTGTATCATCGCCTTCGGCCGTCCCTTCGGCCTCCTCTTCATTCTGAGAGTCCTTGTCGGACCCTCCATTGTTGCTTTCGCTACCACTAGAAGACCCCTCCACCTCGGCGATGCTAGGGTCCGCCACTCTGACTTCTCCCACCAATCTGGCTCCGTGTACGTCTAAAAACAAACAAAAGTTAGAAATGAAGTGTAAAAGCAAAGGAATAAAATGGAGAAGCCATTAAAATACCTTAGGCTTCCTCCATGATTGGAGAGAGATTCGAGCAGTTTGGGAGTGCGAAGAGATCCGCAAAGCTTCGCTCAGTTGTACCTCCGAACCCGTGGGTTCCAAGTCATTGGCTTCAGTCAGTAGTGTCCTCGCTTAATCCACTTTAGGTCAAGGACTCGGAGGCAGTGGAGTCCCCACGCTAGGGGCTTTGGCTGCCGAGGTCGGTCGAGAGGGTCCCGAGGGGCCCATGGAGTCTAAAGGCCCTTGGGAGCGTTGAGACGATGAACCATGCGGTTCACTATCCTCCACTCTTTTCTCTTTGACTCCCCGCTGGAGGGCATTAGGTCCACAAGATCTAGGAGAGCTGGGACTTCGTCTGCCCCAAGGTGGGATCATATCCGATTGTACCTCTCCTAGGTCCCAACCAGGGCGAGGTGACGACTTTGCTCATCTTGGGTCGGAGCCCTCATGACACGCTACGCCACTATTACTGCCACCTCCGACATCAATGTCTCCCGCTTGGATGCAATATAATGAAGCCTAGATAATTAAAGTGTTGAGTGAAGTATCAAGAGTACAAGAACAATTTTTCGAAGATTTACCTAGGAACTTCGAAGGGATCTCCTTCAAGTCGTCGTCGGCGGAATCCTGAAGACACCCTTCAGCCACACACGCCCGAGGGGGCTGATCCAGAGGGTTATAAATTCCTCTACGAGGTCCCTCATGCTCATCCTCCGGGCCACCTTTTGCAACAGCTGGATCCTTGATGCAGTGATGGCAAAGTCTGTGGCCACTTCGACTTCGTGACAATATGCTATAAGGGCATTGGTACTACAAAGAGGGGAGTTTGCTCTGATGGCAATATAAAACTACTTGTGATCCCACCTCAAGTACCGGTGATCGTTGACGGCCCTCGCTAGGAAGGAATCAGCATACTCCTTGCGTAGTTGGAAGTTGACGCTGCCGAAGGCCAGAGCCCTATCCACTCCATCTTCGCCAGTCCTTTTCTTCGGTTGGTAGTTCACATAGTGAAGGGTTGCAAAGACGTCCACGCAACCCTCGCACCCTTCAGCCCTCATAGCTAATTCGAAGATGGTGAGCCGGGCTACAACATTTGTAGATAGTTGAGGGTGCTCCAAGTTGAACAACTGCAGCACTTCGCTGAGCAAGTCTTCAACTGGGACCCTGCGCCCTGCTTCGAAGACGACAACTTCGTCAGCCCTAAGAGTAGGTATAGTGTTGGTCTCTAGGATGCGAAGGCCCACCTTCTTTGAACCCTTCCAAGGACAAGCATCATTAGCAGACTCCGGAGTAGACTTTGTCTTCCCCAACTCTAGATTTTGCATGAACTTCTCCGATAGAGGGCGAAGGTCGAACGACCCATAGTGCTTTGAGGAGGCCTTCGCTGAAACCGTCACAACCGCTATGACACGAAGCCATACCCATCGCCCAAAAAGAGACGCTTCTCCACCTAATCCTTCTTCGACATCTCGCTAGGGCTTCGCAACACGAGGCTAAGGGCTCCACAAGGAAAAAACTAGGGGCTCTGCAAGCTAAAGCTAAAGACTCAGAGCAAGATGAAAGCAAGAAAAAGAGGCATGAAATGAACCCCGAGGTGTTAGTGGTATTTTATAGGCGGTGAAATGGTGTGACAGTCCCTCCGAGGCTATATTTTTACCACTTCGTGAACATCTTCCGCAGTCTATGATCGGTGGGGCCAAAATAAAATAGGGCATCGTGCCTTAGTACGCAACGGTTCAATTTCGAACTGTTGGCCGCTCGATCGGCATTTGGGCTTCCGAGGGTGTCCCGTCAACTACTGGCAAGCATTTTATGTTTAAGCTTGGATCAAGAATAGGCTCCAAAGCCCAACTATGAAGCCCTAAGGTCTGAAGAGGGTCGTTTCGAGTTGTCATTTGTCACAAGGCGCGTGTACCCTTTCGTTAAAAAGGGCTACATGCGAGGGGCTACTGTTGGGGAAATAACTTTACCCTGACAGGGGTCAAATGACATTATCTATGAACCCTTTAGAAGGCTTCGATTCGAAGCCTTCGAACCGACTCCAAGACCCCTTCGTCTATCATGAAGGAAAACCATCTTCCGCAAGATCAAGAGCTAATTACAAAGCTGTTGGAGCATCGAAGCCCCCTTTGAGACCACTTCGGGCTTCGTCCAAGAAGATGTGCAAAGCTTTCCCCAACCGCAAGACTTCGAACTATGCTCTAATATCCCTTCGAGGCCCCTTTCGCAACCCTCCGCTTCGGCGACCACTTCGGTACAATGCCTCCGACCCATACTTTGATTCAAGCTCTAAATATCTTAAGGAACACTTCGGCGTGAAGGCCAAAACCAAGGGCCTTCGCCCCTAGTATTTGCACATGTATTTGCATAAGAGTTTACCTTTTTGCCCTACGAAGTCCTATGTATAGAGTCATCTATGATGGTTGTAAGTAGAGGGTAAAATGATATTTTACTATTGTATTTTGTCTATAAATACTAGGTACCTCTAATGTAAAAGGAGAGATGATTCAGAATATAAAAATCACTATGAACTGGATGTAAGACTATTATCCCTCTTGGATGCTTAAATGGGTATAAATCCACTTCACAATTAGTAGACCTTAGAGGCTAAACAAAACCTGTTTGACGCAAATGCAATTGCGCCAACAGATGTTATGAAAACATTGTGTCTTAGTTTATACATGTTTTTTCATCTTTTATCATCTATATTTATTAATTTGTTTTCCACGTCACTTTTTTATATGTGGCAGCCTTTTAAATGTGAAAAACTAAATCTTGATTAGAGGGTTGCAATTGCTCTTACAGCCAGGGGTGAAAACAGATCAAATTTGGATGGATAGTCTTCATACCATATCCTATACCATTTTATTTGAACGGATTTGAAGCGGATGCAGATAGCATGTGGATATGGATATGGAACGGATTATTTCGGATATTGGATTTGTCGTGGATTCGGTGCAGACTCGGATCAAAAATGGATTGAAATTATCAGATTACACGTCATTACACAAGGAAAGCAGAACATAAATACATAATTACACAAGGAGGATTATTTTGCAACTTAAGATAATCTGAACCCAAATAGTATGATACATAAATACACGAGAAAGATTATTTTGGCAATTTTGCAACTAATAAACAGTATGCTAGCTTGAAGCTACTTCTGAGATGAGAAAAAACTTTCTTCTACATATAGCTCTGGCATCTTGATCCATGTTTTTTGCCTCAAACAAAGAGGCATAAATCTAGGATAGTATGATACAATCAAACTAAATCATAGTATATGATTAACTAATTGCAATTTGTACCACTTAGCACATCTAGCAGCAACTCAACCAATCAAATAATTGTTTGGATGCAATGCATTTATTCAAGATTGATGTATGCATATTGCATAATACATGCCAGTTTTATTTCAATTTCTGTAATGCACATGTTAAACAGAAAAAATGCAAGTTCACATGTCATATATCAGATAGTCATGCATATTTAACCTCAGGACTAATCTCATGTGCAAACCATAATGAGTGTACATTATCCATGTTATACACCTTTGCAATGTAAGTGAAATAAACAGATAACATGAATATATTCATGGTGTGTGATATTTCCCTGGCGTAGAGTCGAATTGAATTATGTGAGCATGATAAATAGCCAATATGATGTCATTTGGTTCTTCACTTGTTTGAAATGATATGTTAGAATTTAGATATACATGGATTTTTATCAAAGAACACACAATTTCATTGGTTACTACAAAATGAATTGATATCAATACTCTTTTTATGATCTATGTGGAATCAACATTTTTCTACTAGCGGCATGAGTATTTTACCTGGCTTGCTGTTGTTGCTGTGCTGTTTGGGCATTTGGCTCCTCAATAGGGAAGATGGGCAGATGGCTAGTTGGCTTGTGCAGTAGCAGGCCAGCAGTGCAGCTGACAGCGCCTGGCCGCCTGCGTCTCCACAATCAGTCGGCACTGCACCACTGCCAAGGGAAGAGCCGAAGAGAGGCGACACTGGAGCTAGTGAGATGGGTGGCACAAATTTTAGGGTTTGAGTTTTTACTCTTTTCCAGTCTCTAGTAAATTACTAGTAGTCGGCCCGTGCTGACGCAACGATGAAAATCAAAAAATAATTATTTGTTAGTGAGTTAAATTAAAGTTACGGAAAAACATTGAAAAACAACAAATGAGATGAACTTGAAAATAAAAAAGAGTGAAGTGGTCAGAACATGAATTAGTTTTATTTGCTGTTTTAATTAATCTCTGAAAAAAAAGAAACTTGCTTCGGCCAGATATTGACCTTGCCGATAGCAACAGTAAAGAGTAAAGAAACCTTCTTGATGTCCACCTCATTGTATCAATCTCACCTTACCTTTTTCTCAAGCAGCCTTACTTTTACACCACGAGTCTCCGGTAAGACAACAACTAATTACTGGAGTAGATTAGAAAGGAGCAAATAAACCTAAGAATGTGAGGTCAGGTTCGTCTTCTAGATCCCAGTGACCAAATTTCCTCTATAACAATGATGGCCTTTTGATTTAGACAAAAGGTGGGAGAGAGAAAGAGAGAGCATAGAACTATGTACAAGTCTGCATCTTACATGGTTCTAGCTCTACCAATCTCAGATGGTGAAAGAATGATAAGACAAAGTGTCAAACCCAAAGGTTACAAAAAAGAAAACCTCACAGAATTGTGTGACGATCGATCTTTTTCTTGGCATCCTCCAATGGAGCGGGCACCTGTGCAGACCCCATGTCCAGCTCTCCTCCAGCCATCATTGTCGGGAGGGCGGCATTGGCCATGGAGTCGGCCATGGCCCTTCCAATGCCAAGCCCAAGGAGTCTAGAGTAGTAGGCTTGGGAATGCAATACAAGACGGCCCCATCTCCTCCATTCAAAATAAAAGCCATAAATGTCATATTGATAGAAAATACAGCCTATCACCATTTAGAAATGTCAATTTAGAATTTAGAATTTATCTGTCAATCAATACGGTGAAGCCTAAACAAATTGCTAATCACCTAAACACAAAATACTACTAAAGATGATAAATATAAATTCAGAACGAACCTCACCTTCCCAGACCAAAAGAACTCGTAAACATCTCTTTCATCTACCTTCAAAGATAACTGTATTAAAACATGCAAAGTAGTTGTATAGATGTAAAGAACTAATGGGCTATCCGATTTAGGTACTGTTATGGAAATACATTGGGCTAAATGACTAATGGGTTGGTCGTCTATCCCAAGAAAATCGGATTATCAAATTTTTTTACGTTTGGATAATTTGAATCCGTCGGATTTTATCGATATCCGTATCCGCATAAAAAACCGAATTTGGATACAAATTCATCAAATTTCAAAAAAAAATCATATCATATCTTCAATTCGATCGGGTTCGATCGGATATTTTCCGATGTGCTTTTACCCTACTCACACCCTACAGTCGTGTTGGCTCCAGTCTTTAGGCCACGTGGTCCCACCAACCCCTAACTAGTCCAAGCGTGCACCCTACAGTCAAGCGAGATCTGTCGCGATTTCTCTTTCTCGACGAAAAAAAAAACCAAGAGAAACGCGTCTCCCCTCGCCTCCCCCATCGAAATCGCCCCTAAAGCGAAGGAAGGAAAGCCTCGCCGTCGTCTCCCATGGCGCAAGGCACCACGCCCTCCGCCGGCGGCGGCGGCGCCGTACCCACTTCCGCAGCCGTCTCCTCCACGACCACTCCCCCGGGTACCCCCCGCTCTGTGACGGCGCCTGCGGGGTACTACGCCGTGGAGCTCTACTTCGACCCGGCGCTGGAGAATCAGGTGCTCAAGGCGTGGAACGCGCTGGCGCGGCGGCAGCTGAGCAGCCGCCTCATCGACGCCGCGTCCCGCCCGCACCTCCCGCTGCTCCACCTCCCCGCCGCCGCGCTGCCCGACCCGCTCCGCCTCGCGCCTTCCCTCCGCTCGCTCGCCTCCCGCCTCGACCCGCTCCCGCTCGCGCTCTCCTCCCTTGCGTCTCCTCCTTCCTCCCTCGACGCCGGCATCCTATTCCTCGCCCCCACGCCCTCCGCCGCGCTGCTCGGCATCCACGCGCAGCTCTGCGAGCTGCTGCGCAAGGACGCCGGGGTGGAGGTGCCCAACGGGTTCCGCCCTGACAACTGGGTCCCGCGATGCGCCGTCGCTGTGGACGTGCCCCGCGGCCACATGGCCGAGGCCTTCTGCGTCCTCCGCGAGCTCAAACTGCTGCCCGTCTCTGGGTACGGGATGGATATTGCGTTGGTCGAGGTCGGGCCGGTGGTTAGGGAGCTCGTGTCCTACCCTCTCGGTGGCAGCGGCGGCGCTGGAGCCGACTGAAAGGTAAGCAGCTGTTCATCCGGATCTCGATGCGAGATTTGGATGTTTGATTCGGTGATTTACCTTGCTGTCTGTTCTGGTCTCCAAACATCAAAGTCTCATTGGTGAATCTGAATCATTAATAGCTTGACAATAAGATACCATCGATTAGGAAGTGGATATGACTGAAGAATGTTGAATTAGAGTGAACTAATGAGTAATGATCATAGGTCAATCTTTTTTAGGATGAAATTACCAAAGTATTATCTAGAGTCTAGACCTTACATTTTATCCCTGTGGAGATAACAAAGTTAGTTGCCATAAACACATTACGAAAAATATAACTTTAAATTTAATTAAGTTGGCTAATCCTTACTCATCTTTGTAATCTCCAAAAGGTTGAGTAGCAAGGGTAAACTAAGCATTGAATCGCATAATTGTGCATTGCTAAATTGGAGATGTTTTCTTTCATGTTCGATCTGCCTAGGGGTGCAAGTTTGTCTGCTCATGGGTATCCAATGGCCCACACAATTGAACTAAAAGTGAAACCTACCATGGGTGATGAGTATACCGTGGGTCAACCCATTTGCATATCTAGATCTGCCTGTTTTCTCTAGGGAATACTGCACAACTGGATATGCTCTATGAAATAAGAATGTACTTGCTATAATGCTAGTTACTTGTAAGTTGTAAGAAAGGTAAAACTGTAAAAGTAACCATATTCTTGTGTCCTAAAATTTTATTCATAAGAGAATTAACATTGGAGATGCATGCACTGCATGCCAATGGTTTACACATTATTAATACGTCACTCTATCAGAGTAGGGCATAATCTAGCTGCACACATGCAATGCCCTAAACTATTCAATTTAAGCAACTTGTTAGGAAATTCTTGACATTTGTTGGTACGCTACTCAAAAATTGATTTTTTTTTTCATTTACGTAAGCTGTAAGATATTATGGCTGGTCAAAATTGGTTGATCAACTCCACATGTATCTGGTTCAGAAATATGGACTCATTGGACTGCTTGAGCATTGAAGTGTCATCAAATCCGGAATGCCATGTTACATATCTGAATTAACAAAACTATTTAACATTATGGCAATCCATTCCCAAATGATAGATAAAAAGATGAAGGTTAATACTTGTGAGCTATAAAATTGGATCTACCTTTTACTCATTGTATCTTAACCTAATGACCTTTTTGTGGCAAGGAATTTAAGTGATGACTGAGCTTATGAACCAAAATACTAATCTCTGAGTAGTCAATAGATTACCTCAAAATGAATCAAAACACATTTCTATAATCATTATAAACATAATCGCTGCCTTCTACTGCTTGAAAAAGCAAATAGTCTTTCATGACTCATGACCATTTCAAATATTAGCATGGAACATGTGTATGTATTTATAAAATATTGATATATGTAATAGAACATATTGAAAGCAGTTAAGTAGGCATTAACATTCTAATATTTTGTTTATAAGCTAAATAATTAAAAGGTGGTGTAATTAACCATGCTATTCAGTTGTGGGTAAAGTTCATAATCTATTAAAAAACTGAAACGTTTTTCTTGTGAATTACCTTTGGATTGCTAGGATACTTAAACAAGATGATTCCTTTTCTTTTTTGAGAACTGACTATATAGAATCTGCTTGTAGCTTTTAGCCATATCATGCTGAGTTGGATTAGTGAAGGCCTAGCACCATTTGGTCTGTATATTGTTGACCACACAAAAGATTAGATTCATGTCAATGATTATGTTGGCAAAAGGACAGTACATGGGGACTAACATGGAGGAAAATTATGTACGGCTGACTTGCAAAGTATCAAATGGCTAACAGAATCATTTGGGCCATATCTGCTGTCAATTTTATTGGGAAGTAATAGGATTACGATTACAAAGCTAACTTTCCTGTTCTTATGATTGAAAATTCATTTTTAATAGAATACTATTCTGCATATGCTATATTTTACACATGCAAAATTGTTCATGATTGCAAATGGTAAAAGGTACATCTATTGATCAGATAGTGCCACTTTGAAGGCATAGACCATAGAGCAATAGATGTGTTCCTGCTAATACCCATGAATCTAACGTATGGTTTTTTTGCAGGTGTTAATTTGTACAATTTGAAGAACATCTTAGGTGGACAATATATTTAACAAGGACATTATAATGATTTTCATTGTCCATTTTTGCCTAGTTCGGGGAACTAAAGTACTAAACTGCGAAGAAGGCTAGAACATACTGTATCCTAACACATACAGTATTTTTCTAACTATTCGTTTAATCTTTTGGATGATAATGTTCCCCACAATTGTAGAGACTTGACAAATCATTACGGGTTCAGGTTTGTTGTAACTTGTTACGCATTATCGATTGTTGTGTGCCTTGCGTGTCAGTACTCAATACTCGTGCAGTCTTCATTCTTGAGTCCCCAGATTTGTTTGTTGCATTGTCTACATAACTCAGTCGTGTCAATTGAGCCGTGGATCCTAATGCTGATACTGGAGCGATCCTCGGTATAGGAAACTCAGCTCTGTGGATAATTTTCAGTGGAATGGCTACAAATTTTGAGCTACATCAAAGAGCAAGCTAATAATGCATGACTTTATATTTATATCATATCACATATAACTATTTTAATAATCTATTCATATAATAGTTAGTTATCTATATATACTATGCATTATATTTAATACATAACTTGTGTACTAGCAAGCTATAAGTTAGTATATCATTTTTATTCTCCCTTCTTTATCTAAACATAAATCTAGTCATCACATTTAATACATAACTTATGTACTAGCAATTTATTCATATATGATAACTTTTTAATCCTACTTTAACATATTATCCTTACTCAACGGAGTACTCCCCAGCTTGACTCAGAGATTCTGCGATGCAGTTGTAGTGATGACAACTGTTGCTGCTGTAGCTCAAAGTGAAGGTGGTGCAAGCGTTAATTAGTTTAATCAATCGTACCGTTGACGACCATTAATTAACTGCTGGTTTCTACGTGGCTCACTTGATCAGGGGACAAATGGTCGGCGCGATCCGCATTTGATGGCGCCGGTTCAGTGAGAAAATCCGATGCTCGAAGTAAGCTCTAAATAAAGTTACATCAATTAACTGGACTGGAGAAAAAATGAGGTGAGAAATGAGAAATCCTATCAGAGATCACATTTTGTTCGACGAAAAACTTCATCTTGTGGTGGAGGCGGCGTCCCTCCATCGCTTGACCAGCTGCAGCAGGATCTCGTTCCACGTGTCGATGGGGCCCGGGAGGCACCAGTGCACGCAGTCGTTGGGCACCCGCGCCTTCTCGCCGCCGGCGAACGGGAACGCGATCATGTACGGGCCCGGGTGCGCGTCGGCGCGCAGCGCCGCCAGCTCGGTGACCTGGAGCGCCTCGACGGCGACGTGCGACCCGCGTACCCGGGCGTCGGCGGCCGCCGCGGCGACCTCCTCCGCCTCGGCGCGCCACATCTCCCGGTCCATGTAGCTGACCTCTTTCTCCCCCGGCGCGTACGGCTCCGCCCGAGGGCACGCGTCGCGGCTGTCCCAGTCCCCCTCGAAGTGCGCCGGCGAGAAAGTGGTCACCACGGCGAGCTTTTCGCTCCTCGCCGTCGGTGAGGAGCGGGCGGCGCGGGTGATGATGTCGCGGAGGGCGTTCTTGACAGCGAGGCGGAACACGCCGAAGAAGCCTGTCTCCGTCCTGTTTGGCTCCGGGCAGTGGTGGCACCCGATCACCTCACCGCGCTCGTAGTACATCGCCGGGTGGAGGAACCAATGCCCGATGGAGAGCACCACCACGTCAATGCCGTGTAGCTCCGCCGCCCACCTCTCGTCGGTCTGGTCGAAGTATAGCCGGTTGTGGTCGAGTCCTCCCCCCGCTGTCGACGACGACTTCTCAGTGCCATTCACCAGAAAAGGCGACCAGAACACCGACACCGTCGCGTTGTGAGAGCGGAACAGCCATCGCCGGAACTTGCGCTCCTCGTCCCCGTCGCCGCTGCCGCGCACCAGCTCGGCGGGGAACTCCGAGGTGAGGAGGCAGACCAGCGACTCGCACTGGTTGCGCGCGAGCGAGTCGCCGACGAAGGCCACGTGCCGGCCGCGCACCAGCTCCAGAAACTCCGCCGGCGCGAATGGCGGCAGCGCGCACGCGCGCGGCCGCCACCGCCAATACAGGTAACCCGTGTCCGGCCGCCCGTGCGCCATGCAGTTCTGCCCGTCCTTGATCGTCGCGCCGCAGCTCGTCCCGTTGTACCGCGGCCCCGCCGCGCTCCTCACCCATTCCCCCACCGAGTAGTCGCACCTCGCAGCCGGCGCCGCCTTCCTCGCCACCGACGTCTTCACTCCACGTTGCTGCTCCTCCGCACCTGCAACCAAGGACCAAGAACAGCATTCTCAGCATCGCCACCTCGACGGCTTCTTGGACTGGATCAAGAAGCACACGCACGGACAGTTACCGTGGAGTGGCGACGGGGAGGAGTTGACGGCGAGGGGAGGAGGAACGAGGAGAGGGGAGAAGAAGAGGTAGTGGAGAAGGGCGAGGGGGAGGAGGGCGTAGAGCGCGCAGGTGAAGATCCGCTTGGCGAGGAGGGGAAGCGGCTGCGAGCTGAAATGGTGGCGATGAGGGGAGGCGCCCATGGAGAGGATCAAGCTGAGAGCTTTGCTATCTTTAGGCAAAAAAACTAAGATGCCACTTGCTGCTAGGAGTTTGGAGTTTGGACTTGGAGCCCTATTTTGGGGAGGAAGAGAGTACTTTTCTCTACTGTTGAGGGTAAGGAGCGAAGCGGTATTGTGGTAAGAGCTGGTTTACAATACGTTTTGAGACCGGATGTTGTTTGGATTCGGAATAGCATGGTAACCGAAATTTGATCAAAATTTGCATTTTAAAATTTGAATTCAAATCAATTCATAAAATGGCTTTAAATTCGGTTACCGTGGTATGCACTCAGGTTACCACCACATGCACTTTGTTACCATGGGACCGGACAAACATTTTAAAAAAATTACAAAATCGCAGAAAATTATTTCTCTAAATAAATATGAAATTTATAATAACATAAATTTTATAAGTTTACAAAACATACAAAATAAAAACTAGCAATTTGAGCATTTTTAACTTATCATTGTTGATTCTTTTGATTATAAGTGTCATTGTATTCATATGTAGACATTAGTTGTAAGTCATGTAAAGCAAAAATATTTGCTTTGTACTTCAAACTTTGTCTTGTCCAACACTATGTCATTCTTCATATAACATGTGTTGCCACCGAGATTTGGTAGAAGCCTAGGCCCACTAAAGATGTCGCATGGTCAACAGAAGTCAAAGAGGATCCGGTCAAAGGAGAGCCAAAGAAGTCTGCACATAGCATGCACGATCGGATAGGAAAAGCCGATAGAGATAAGAGCGGAAAAGAAGATGAAGGTTATCAGAATCGGTTAGGATATGTTACTTGGACGACAAGTTTTCGGACTATAAATATGTACCCCTAGTTAGCTTAGAAAACATATCTCTATCAATCAACTACTCGGCGCATCGCCACCCTTGGCTTCTGAGGTTAATCCGGTGGGGTTCGACACTCGGAGCTGGGCTGAATCGTTTCGATCTCCGGCGAAGAGGTGAGTCCCGCCACCCCTAACGTCCATACCAATTAGGTCAATATCCTCACGGCTACATCAGATTAATCTCTTGAGGTAAACGTTGAAACAGTACGGTTGCTCATTGTTCTCGGTGTATTAGCTAGGTCTAAGACTGCATCAGTTTAGTTTGATCTCTTAGATTGATGTGATCTAGGTGTGATAGTCTGAGGCTTCATCGGTTAGGTCCGACATCACTTGCTATTGTATCTTCTTCATGTTATATACCGTTCATCTAAATAAAGCATGTCTGATACTTTGACATATTATTAAGATCATCATGACTAGCTACTGTCTTGGTTAGGTATGATCTAGTTATTGTGATGATTTTCATGATATAGACATGTTATCTGGCACATTTTATTTATTTCTGTCAAAGTACAAGCTGACATGTTATCTTCAATTCAATGCCACATCTTATTCGCTATTGGGGAGTGTCCATCGGTCCATATGCGTAAAACTGATTATCTCATCGTCTAATGGCATGGTCACTCGACCGGTTCAAACATGGTCATCGGCCTTGTGGCCGATTGGCATGATATTCCACGATTTCACCATCTTTGCCACAGTCATCGGCTTGCCAGCCAATCGACTATGCTAGTAATGTCATATTTTCTGTTCCCTTATTAGTTATAGGGTCAAACTGATCGGCACGCCTTGAACCCTTTTTCTAAGAACGTAGGACCTGCACTAAAGTTAAGCAGATCTTCCAGACCACATGTGTGTCAAAGTGTGACCAAAAAATACACCAACACGTTTTTTGACATGCCCGGTGGGACCATCTCCAGCAACTCACCCATGACAAGCAAGATCAACGACGCCAACGTCATCCCGATGACCATAGATTCCTTGACCGAAAAACAAAGGCTAGAGGTGCAGCGACACGTGGAGGAATTCTAGAAGTAGTGCCTACTGAGGAGCCATGCTGAATAGCGTGGGCCTCATGGCTCCAGAAGTGATGAGTCATTGTCAACGTTAGTCAAAGAGAACTGAAGAAGAGAGGAGATCTGCTGTTTCACGGGCCGCGTGTGACTCAGGTACACGGGCAGCGAGCGACTGTCGGGCAGAGGAGGCTGCGAAGTCGGGCTGGCCCAATCCGGGTGCATGGGCCAGAAGCAGTAGAAGACCCACTGGGCTGTTGACCAGGACTGACTCAGGTACACGGGCGGTGAGCGATTGCCGGGCTGAGAGAGCTGCGGAGTCGGGCTGGGCCAATCCGGGTACCTGGTGCAAAGCCGGTGGAGGCTTTGTCAGTTTCGGCGCAAAATTGACAACCGTTGATTCTGTATCCGACTGTCCAGAAGAGAAGCCGTAGTCACTACGAAAGCTGAGCTTCCGGATAAGTCATCTGTAACTCTAGGCCCACAGTCAGTCAGTCGTGTCTGTAAAAATTCCTAAGGGCAGTAGAGTCTTTTCATTTATTATTGCATCTGTAAAAACCCTAAGGGGCTGGTAGAATATTCCTAGTGTTGGGCTGCCTATAAATAGGACCCCAATCCCTAGTGTTTGGACTACCCTTTTGGCTGAAAATCAAATCCACTCTATTGGGTCACTTTTTGTCTCTTGCCTTGCCTCTCTCTTCTCCTGTTCACTGCTTGCGCCGCCAGGAAGTTTTGCTCCTGTGTTTAAATGCCTTGCTTTTAATGTTGCAGTAAATGCCCTATTTCGTTGTGTGCTGCATCTGCAAAGGTTTTAAATGGATTCATTTCATTAGCATAGCAAGTTTTCCCGTGAGTTTTGAGGCTTTGGAGGCTTCGGCTGGGTGTGTTCTTCATTCTAGTAGTACTAGTTCTTGCTGTTGCAAGTAGTACTACTTCCCTGCAGCTACAGTGTTCTGTGCAGCTTTTCACCTTCTACTGCACAGCTTTTTGATCGAAGCTGACAGGGTCTATTACCTTTTCTGGCTGTGTTTCTGGCGAAGTCTTTCTCTGTTCGAAGCCCCTCAGCTCCGTGAGGCAGGCTTCGATCTAACATCTTCGAAGCCCTCGTTCGATCTTCGATCTTCGGTGTGCGTTCTGTGTTGCTAAGCTTCGAAGTATTTTTCAGAACGGACAGCATCGCATACTTCGAACGTCAGTGCGAAGGGGCTTCGGCTCTAGCTGTTCGAAGTCCATACTTCGACAGTTTTTGAAGTTGGGTTCGAAGCTTGTAGTTCCGCTGGGCCTCGCACTGACTTTTGTGTGGCATGTCACCATTCGCTTCTCTCTTCGAAGCTTGCTCTTTTCAGAGGTAAAGTATAGGCTTCGGACTTGGTTTTCTGTCGTGTGACAGGCTTCGCTTCTTTGTTCGAAGGTAGTCCGTTTGTGTGTTGTGTTCGAAGCTTTCGGTTCGAAGGTTTGTTTCGAAGCATTCGGTTCGGAGTTGTGTTCGAAGTCTTGTCTTCGGAGCACACACTTCGAAGCAAGCTCCGACTCTGTCACTTTGATCCGAAGCATACTTCGCTCCCTGCTCCTTCGAATTAGGCTAGAACCAAATACCTTCGGCCTCTTCGACATGCTTCGCAACTGATCTCCGAAGCAGGCTCCGTCGCCAACCTCCGAAGCAGACCTCGACGTGCGAAGGGGGCTTCGCCAAGTTCCGAACAGGAGACAAATTTGGACAGTAACTTCTCTTTTCATCTTACACATACTTAGATCATTTCATTGAGAAGTTTAGGCCTGTTACACCTTGTTCATCTGCCTAGTTGCACTGCTTTAATAGATCTCAGTTATCATCAGTTGCTTCTAGGTTAGAAACCTTTAGACTTAGGCCTTTTGTTTATTTTTTGCTGCGTAGTCTTTTCTGAGGTGCGTTGGGTATTGGGAACAGGCCATTGATTCGAAAGAATTTTTAAAGGCGCCCATTCACCCCCCCCTCTGGTCGCTACTTTCGGTCCTACACCTACAGGCTTACGACATGAATCAGTTGGGTCCCGTCCAGAAGGATCCATTGTCGAGACCAGTGTTGGCCAACCAGCGGAGAACCCTTAGGCTAATCTCCAAGAGATCATCGACTAGGCGATTCATCGCTCAATGGTCAGTCAATCTAGGACACTAGTCAATACTCTTCAGGGGCTGATCAAGAAGGCTATTGAGGGCATTATGGTCTATTGACCACTGCAAGGCCCGACATACCTTCCCGACAACCAAACAAAATTGCTTCACACTCGGCCGACACCACAGCCACAAGGGCCGATGAGGCTAGAGCAGTTGAGCACCTCGCCCGGTCATGAAGGCAACAAGACAGATCATCTGGCAGGCCCCGCACAGGGCCCACCGTAGAGCGCACCATATGGCATCGAGAGGAATGCACCGGTGCCGCTCCCAGTGTCCGACCCAAGATGGCCAAGATAGGGGTGCCGCAAGTAACGTACGACATCGTAAGAAACACAATGTCAAACCTCATGCCACCAAGGGAGGCACCCGATGGCATCCCTCCTAAGTATCATCGGACGGCATACTACGAAGCACAACCCAATGATGACGAGGGGCAGTACAGGTACAACGATGTCCGACAAGAGCAGTATCAACATGCCCCAACACCTGACCAATATCCAACACCGGGGCAGCAAGAAGACGATTGGGCTGACCAATATCCAACACATGGAGGTTATTAGAGATCAATTTGGGCTGAAGCCCAAAGAGTAGACATATATGTATTAGCGGCCATACCCGAAATGGTTCGATCGAGTACCACTGCCAGGCTGATAAGAGGTACCCGACTTCACCAAGTTTTTGGGACAAGACTCGATCTCCACAATCGAGCATATCAGTCGTTTCCTCGCCTAGTGTAGAGAGGCATCGGCCGATGAGGTGCTCAGGGTTCGATTCTTCCCACTGTATCTATCGATATCAGCCTTCGCATGGTTCTCTTCACTACTGGTGGACTCCATCAGAGGATGGGCGAATTTAGAGAAGAAGTTTCACAAGTATTTATTCACCGGCATCTAAGAGATGAAACTTACCAACTTGATAGTCGTGAAACAAAGAATAGACGAGTCAATATAAGATTATGTCCAGAGGTTCCGAGATGTACGGAGCAGGTGCTACATCGTGAACCTCAGCGACAACCAGTTGGCAGAGCTGGCGTTTCAAGGGCTCTTGAACCCTATTAAGGAGAAGTTTTCATCACACGCGCTCAAGAGCCTCTCGCAACTACTGCAAAGGGTATCAGAACATGAGAGACGATTCCAAGACGCTAGAAGGGATATGTACCAGAAGAAAGTGGCATACGCCCAGGCATACCATTCTGACTTCGATGAGAGTAGCCACTTGGATGTAGAGGTTGGCATGGCCGAGTGGTTCAAGAACAAGAAACAGGTTGCATGCCCGTGGGTGAAGTCGGGTGAAAAGAAAGAGAAGTATGACTTTGACATCAACAAGGCCGACAAAATATTTGACCTATTACTTAAAGAGAAGCAGATTCACCTATCACCTGGCCACATAATACCACTTGCCGACGAGTTGAAGAAAAGAAAGTACTGCAAGTGGCACAACTCTCCGTCGCTTCACACTAACGAATGCAAAGTGTTCAGGCAACAGATCCAATCAGTTGTGGAGCAAGGCCGAATCAAGTTCGACGATGGAAAGAAGCCAATGAACATCGACTGTCATCTGTTCCCGATTAACATGGTACATGCCCATTACGTTGATGATTGGCACACGAGGGGAGGTAGACAGATTGATAGTAACATCACCTTATCAGGTCTCATTAAGAAGTACAGAGTAGGTTGGAAGAGAGGGAAAACAAGACAGTCGTTGTTACTCGTGTTTCAACCTCCATTAGAACTATGAGTTCTTTAGGCTTTGCTGTAATAAGGGGTTGCGTCTACCATCCATGGACGACTGCCCAGGATGCGGTGCTTAAGGCGGGGCACAAGACGGTCATCGGCCACGCAACATCAAGCTCAGGCCGCGTGATCGGGAGACCGTGCACCAAAGGTTGTCGCCTCCAAGGGTACCGGTGTTGGAAAGACTTGGTCCCATCAAACTCTAAGGAATCAGCCAGATGACCGATGATGGCAAGGGTGGAGCAAGGAAACCGAAGTGGTGTCCCCCGAGATCTTCATGAGGAGTCAGAAGAGAAGGGTGCAACGTCGGCGGCAAAGAGAAGGGAAGACACAGATGTGCAAAGAAGAAACTAATCGGCCACATAGAATTAAGAGCGAATGGCGACCTAAGGACAAGGCCGATCAGGACGACGAAAAGAAGGATGTGAAGGTAAACATGGTTTTCTTCCTCCCTGTAGAGTATCGGGCGGCCCGTGAAGATGACACGGATCACGCCGATACGATGGCTCAGTTGGCGCTGGCTTTGCAGCCAGCAATCTTTGATAAGCCGGAAGACCTTGAGCATCGACACCTAATACCTCTCTACATCAAGGGGTTGGTTAACGAAAAGTCGATGTCCAAGATGATGATAGACGAAGGGGCGACTGTCAACTTGATACCTTATGCCACCTTCCACAAGCTTGGAAAGACGTCGGAAGATCTCATTAGGACTAATATGGTATTAAGGGATTTCGGTGGCAACTTGTCAAACACGATGGGAGTACTAAATGCAGAACTGGCGGTGGGGAGAAAGACAATGTCGACTACTTTTTTCGTCATAGAGGAAATATGATCTTATAGCCTGTTGTTGGGACGTGATTGGATACATGCGAATTGTTGCGTCCCCTCGACAATGCATTAGAACCTCATGCAATGGGTCAACGATCAAGGGGAAATAGTTCCCGCTGACAAATCAGTTAACATAGCTACAACCGATTTGTCAGTGTGGGAAGCAGAGGGAGTTGTCTGCCTATCATGAAAAGCTTGGGATGGTAATTTTCTAGAAGTGTCAGAAGATGGTATCTGCCCGATCAATGAAGATCTTCCTAAGATCGTCCTATAAAAGATGACGCCAAAATGAGCAAAAGGCCCCCCGACGGAAGGAGAGCGGATTGAAGACTACTTCGGAGGACCTGGGAAAAGGCTGAATGGATACATTGAGGGAAGTTTATCGACCGTTCGGACAAAGCCCAAACAGCTGATGCCAATGGCATCGCCTTGAGACAACCGATGCAAAGGCATTGCCCTTAGACCAAAGCACAACATGAGAACATCTAACTGCTTCGACGAAACCGAGGTGAATCAAAGATGACTACTTCAGAGGCATGGGAAGAGGCTGAATGAGGAACGACGAGGGAATATTTCTCGATCGTTCGGACAGAGCTTAAAAGTCTATACGCATAGAAGACGATGTCAACAAGATCGCCTCGAGACGGTCGATTCAAAGGTATCGCCCTTAGAGGATCAGAAGGAGATAGACAAAAGGTACTTAAGGGAAGTCGTCGGTAAAAACATGAAAGACCAGTGCACGAGTCAGCCGACACCGACGATATCGCCTTTAGACGGTCGATGTAGAGGCATCGTAAGCCACAGAACACAGTTCAAAGTCGAGATATGGAATTAACAAGATACATTCAAACTCTTGGACTATAAGGCAAAAATGTTACACAAATGTACAAAAAGGAAATAACTGCCTAGAGGGCTCCCGTTAGTTTCACTTTTGAATCGGCTTCTTCCCCCAAGCAACTGATCGAAGTTCTTCCGCCCGATCGATGATCTAGGACCGTATCTCGTTCACCCACGTAGAGGGAGTGGGGGCGCCAGTTCCCAGGTTTGTAGTGAAGATGGCGGAAGCGAATGAAAAGGGGAGTCAGGGTGTTTACTTCGGGCCCTGCATCAGCGTCATCTGGGTGAAGCCGCTCCCGATAAACTAAGGAGGAACGATTGAAGATGTGTTGCTTCAACTCGTCCCACCATCGACAAAAGGTGTGGGAGGTCACCCGATAGGTTGCCCAGGAGGCAAGGTGCCCAGATGGGATCCCATCGGTCATATGGGAAAGGCGGTCCCACTCCAAGGCACTCATGACCCTCCCATGAGTTCGGATCTTGCCAACAAAAAAGAGATGGAGTGGGAGCTGACCAAAGCCTAGCTGCCTCGAAGAGACCGATGGATAATAAAACTCATAGGAGCACTGCCGAGGATACTCATCGGTAAAGTCAACGGGAAGCAAACAGGTAAAGGTGGTCGCTGAAAAGATATAAAAGGATTTTGCGTCCCACGACACATCGGGCATAACAAGTCGATGGGGGCGTTCATACTCCGAATGGTATCCAAAAGGAAAATAGACGGTCCGATTAGAGAATCCGAGGTAGTAGCTCTTAAAGAAAATGACCAAGGTTACGAAATACAAAGGAAATGGAGGAAAGAATGTCGCCACTTCGCTTAGAGAAGACCAATGGCGATAGGTGGGAATGGACTATTCTAGAAAATCGGCAGGAAAGCATAAATAAGTAAGAGGGGTTCCTCCAATAAGATTAGTGGTATAAATATTGAGCCAAAGCTGGAGGAACCATCAGGGACCCTTGAGTCGGCCAATGAAGTTACCGGCCGATAGGTTGGACAACACAAGGTGAAGGGAACAGTAGGTGGCTTCAAGGAGGTAATGACCGATGGGAACTCGCACATGGGCGGCAAGTCGTTCGGCTAAAAATTGAAACTAAAGGGTCGAGGCCGGAGCCAACACATAGAAGACAAATTCCTCCAACCAGAGGCTGAGGAAAGCAACGTGTTCGCGAGCACCTACGGGGCTGTTTTTCTTGTTGTGCCTAGTAATATATCGGCTCTAGCTATCAGTCGAGTTAATGTTGAGGTCATGGGATGATTGGAAATGAAGAAAGAAGGGATTGGCTGGTGAATTAATGTCAAGGCAAGATAAGAAGAAGACATCAAGAAGAGTGGGACTCATCGGTCCATGACCAAAAATGAAAGTATTTAAGGCATCGAACCAGAAATAACAAGATGCAGCTAGCATCAGCTCGTTTAGGTATGGCTCAGCCAAAGAAAGATCGATGCAATGATCAATGTCAATCTCATCCCAAAGGGGTGGTAAGTGGCTTACATCCTGAGATACCATTCACGCCAACTGGGGATAAAAGGAGGAAAGGATTCAAAGCCTAAATCCTAGTCGGAGGAACACATAGGGGAACATTTGAAGGGTATCTTACAAGTCTCGACATTTATGAAATTTGTGGGGATGGGATTGCCTAAAGGATCCAAAAAGAAGATAAAGGGGTGAGTGACTATTGGAATGAAAACCTGGTTTTGCAAGTCCTTCCAAAACAAAAGTGGAATCAGAAGAAAAGGAGCGATGAGTGAGTCGGGAATAAAAGGTCGGAGACTTACTCGGGGGATCACATCAATGGTGGCCATCTATTGATAGCAAAAAATGGCATTAATGGTTAAAGTTGTCAAAATATCAAGTTTGGTAATTTAGCCGAAAATATGCTAAGTCCTGGCACAGATCGGTCTGACCAGCCCACTATGGTTAGACCAGCCATAGGTCCGATCAGACCGGCCCAATCTGTATCATATTCAGATTAGCTGATTATGGGTCTATTTTATCTCTAATTAATTATTGATGACTTGGAACTCGTGTCCAACTCAAAATAGAGCCTAGGACGTCATGCCCAACCTCTATAAATAGAGTTAAGGCCGATTCAAGGAGACCCCCCAAACCCTAATAGATACAATCTATTATCTCTTTGAATCACACTTTTACATTCAATTTACTTTCTTGCCCTAGATTCAATTAAGCACGTCCATCTTCGTGGGTTTGAGCTATAAGCCCTCCGTCTGTCATGTCGTAATCATGGTAAGTCCTTGTCGGTTCACTCGTGAATCGTCTGTTTCATCCACGTAACGAATTTCTATCGTTTTATCAGTTTCTATTGGTAATTCGGTCTCCTGGCTAAATTACTTTGATCTCTTGGTGTTTTTTTGCAGTATTTTCATCCTATCTTCATCCCCCAAGAATCTTAGATCCATCCTTCACTGGAAAGATGGTCGCCAGATTCCAGAGGGTAACCTTCGGAGGCTATCGGCCCGACCGGAGACACCCCTCCAGTCTGACCGGACCGTGCCACGCGGTCATCTGACGCACCAGCAAGCCTCGGTCCGACTGGCAGTACAAGGCCGGTCCGACCGACCCCTTCGCACCGGAGTACGTCGCACCAGGACCCCTCTGAATCGGAGTGCTACGCGTCGGAGTGCCCCCTCGTGCCGGATCCCTTCGGCAACGTCTCCCCGTCCGACCAGACACCCCATCGGTCGAACCGCCCATAGTCCTTCGACGGTACGTTCGCACAGGACGTTGAAACCCTTCGGTGGCACCATTCACACGTCGTCGGTTGGACCGGGGTATACCCTCTGGTCGGACTGACTTAAGGTCAGAGCCCTTCGGCCGACACCGCGCATTGCACACCGAAGCCCCCTTCGGCCCATTCTTCGCACCGCCGATCCGACCGCTAGAACCCTCGATTGAACCGGCCTTGTTCTAGCCGGTTTAATTAGGTTTAATTGTTTTTAATTCTTTTCTCACACATCAGTTAATTGGATAATTTTAGATTAATATTATTTGATTGTCTGGCGACTCCGTTATTTCCTCACCACTATTTGAGGATCATTGAAACGCAGCGTCGGTGTTGCGTTACGCTTAGGGGTTTACTCCTAAGTATTCGTATGCTTTTGGATCGTCGGATCGACGCCCATGTGTTTGGCGCATTTTAGTGTCAACACCATCCTTACACTCATGATGAGCACGTTCAATGAAGAAATATGGCGAGCGACGGCTAGCACTTGGATTAACGGTGAAAAAATTGATGGCCAAAAATAGGTGATGAGTCAAAACGGTGAAGAAGAAAGGAAGAGCGGCTAGTGCTTATAAACTAACCCATTGCAGTTATGGATGGCTGGAAGGGGAAGAGATAGAGTAGGAACTCTAGGAAAATGTGAAAGCATTGGAAGGCGAAGGGTTTCGACAATTAAATTGAGAAGACGCAACAGAAATACGTCTAAAAAGATGTGGCGGTAGAAGGTCATGATAACCGATAATTTTGAAGTGTTTGTTACCCCTTAATGCTTCGAAACTAGGGGGCATGTGTTGACACCAAGATTTGGTAGAAGACCAGGCCCACTAAAGATGTCAGATGGTCAACAGAAGTCAAAGAAAATCTAGTCAAAGGAGAGTCAAAGAAGCCTGTCCATGGCATGCACGATTGGATAGGAAGAGCCGATGGATATAAGAGCGAAAAATAAGATAAAGGTTATCAGAATCGGTTAGGATATGTTACTTAGACGACAAGTCTTCGGACTATAAATATGCACCCCTAGTTAGCTTAGAAAACACATCTCTGTCAATCAACTACTCGGCGCATCACCACCCTTGGCTTCCAAGGTTAATCCGGCGGTGTTCGGCACTCGAAGTTGGGCTGCAACGTTTCGATCTCTGGCGAAGCGGTGAGTCCGGCCACCCTCGACGTCCATACCAATTAGGTCAATATCCTCACGACTGCATCAGATTGATCTCTTGAGGTGAATGTCAAAACAGTACGGTCACCGGTTGTTCTCGGTGTATTAGCTAGGTCTAAGGCTGCATCAGTTCAATTTGATCTCTTAGATTGATGTGTTCTAGGAGTGATCGTTTGAGGCTTCATCGGTTAGGTCCGACATCTCTTGCTATTGTATCTTTTTCATGTTGTATATCGTTCATCTAAATAAAGCATGCCCGATACTTTGACATATTATTAAGATCATCATAACTAGCTACTGTCTTGGTTAGGTTCGATCTAGTTATTGTGATGATTTTCATGATATAGACATGTTATCTAGCACATTTTATTTATTTCTATCGGAGTACAAGACAACATGTTATCATAAATTCAATGCCACATCTTATTCACCATCGGAGAGTGTCCATCAGCCCGTATGCGTAAAACTGCTTATCTCATTGGCCGATGGCATGGTCGTCCGATCGGTTCAAACACAGTCATCGACCCTATGGCCGATCAACATGATATTCCACGATTGCACCATCTTTGCCACAGTCATCGGCTTGCCAACCGATCGACTGTGCTACTAATTTCATATTTTCTTTTTCCTTATCAGTTGTAGGGTCAAACTGATTGGCACGCCTTGAACCGTTTTTCTAAGAACGTAGGACCTGCACTAGAGTTAAGCAGGTCTTCCAGGCCACGCATGTGTCAAAATGTGACCAAAAAATGCACCAACAACATGAAATAAAATTAAGTATCTTGCCACACTCGTATACATATCTAGTAGAAGTTGCTTTTGTAATGAGATAAAGATATGGATAAGGATGTGAAGCAACATATATTACGTGCATGTGAATCAATATATCATGAGCAAATAATCCTACGTACATGTGAATCAATTAAACAAATCTTATGACTTAATCGTGTGAATGCTTGTGGGTCAATAAGCTTAGAACAAATAATCAACAAGAAACACTCATCAAACACGAAATTTTATTTGATCGAATATATGACATTAATTCAAGAGCTCTGCATGCAAGGAATCCAACAATAATGAGTAAAGAAGATTGAAAAGTAAATTATTTTTGCATTTGTTATTTTTCTTCGTCTTGCTCAGTTATAATGTTGTGATAGTTTAATATTTTTTTAAAAACTAATTTCACCATAACAAGTGAGCTCACCGTACAGACGAACTAGTTATCATGTTTTGATGTTATATACCATAATTTACACTTGTTTGCTACATGAACACGTGGAAGGAAGTATCTGGTGCCATTTCGTGGGAGGTTAGGATACAACCACATGTCGCCTAGAGATAGGGTGTGCTGGAGGAGGAGGAATAAACATGTGAGAAATTATTTAACGGTAAACATACTAAACTAACATAAGTAATCTCTACTATATTAAAGCACAAAGTTACTCTGCCCGTCTTCCATCCGCCCGCAGCTCGCAACTGCCTCCCTCTGGCGCACAGCGCGCAACTACCTTCTCCCCCATGCACGTAGTGGCGCCCACACTGCAACTGCCAGCTCCTCCTGTCTGCCTCCTTACCACGTGCTTCGGTGTTAGTCGTGGCCTCCCTCCCACACACTAAACGTCGCTCTCCCTCCTTCCCCGTGTAAATGTTGCCTCCCCTCCACACGCAACGTACCACTGCGCCACATCCGGCATCACCCCACGAGTGTTGCCCTCCCTCCACGACATCCCCAATGCCCTCTCCCTTAGCTCCATCGGCGCCCTCCCTTCCGTCGTGCCGCCGCCGGTGCCCCACTCCACTGGTGCCCTCCACCTGCGCTACCTCTAGATCTGACATCCTCCCTTCATGCAACAAGTGACTCACAAAGCAACAAGCATCAACCGAGTCATGAGGGCACAGGGGCACGGACGAGGGAGGCGGAGGGACGTTAAGGCTATAGTGCATTGGTTGAGGGCATGAGCTATGACGTGGCAGCGAGTCGAAGGAGCTGAGATGAGTTGTGGCAAGCATGGCTCACACATCGAGGCCATCAAGTCAAAGACGACCTCTCGCCCGTGATCCATCCGCGTCCATGGACTATGGGTTTGGGAGGTGCATCAGATTATGAGGAGGAGGAAGAAGAAGACATCGACAACCATGAGCTGGAGAAAAGGCAGTGAGGAGGGGACGAAGGGGCATCGAGAAGGTGGGTCGTGCTGCTCTGCCTCAAGAGCTTTTGCCTTAGGCTTCTCTTCACCAACAGGTAATCAACTGCTCCATCCAGTTCTTCATCTCTTCCTTCATGTCCTAGAACTTCTCCAATCCAATGCTTCAAGATCTGAGCCATGTGGTGTGCCTCTTCATCTGGGGGATTTTGACAAGGTGTCTAGATTGCTGCTTGCCTATGAATTCATATTCTTGATTTTATTATTATTATTTTTTGGGGGGGGGGTTCTCCCATTCATATGTGTTTGGTGATCCAATTTCTTTGATTCCATCGAATTGGAGTGCCAATTCTGTTTTTGTTGAATCATTGGTACACATCAAGATTTCCAGGCTACAAGCAAAAGTTACAACATGTCTTACAATGATATTGTTTCCCATGTATTAACATTTATATTGCAATACATAAGACACTTTTAGTGTAATGCAGATTGCCGCTTCTAATAAAAAAATCAGTGATTTAGACTTTGGCACAATTTAATGATTATATATTGTAACACATAAGACACTTTCAGTGTAATGCAGATTGCTACTTCTAATTAAAAAATCAGTGATTTAGCTTCTATAGCCAACAAATTCAATATTTTTGTTAGAGGCACATGGTGGAAAAGGAGTTCGAGTTGTAGACGCCGTTCTTTCTCCGAAGTTATTTAGTCAAACTAAGCAAGTAGGGAAATTCGTTTCATTTAAATATTGTGGCATTATAAAACCATCTTGTTAGTTCCTTAGTCTACTTAGGGTTCTTAGAGGATTGTCTAGGGTTACGAGTAGTAGGGTAGAGACTTAGGTGCGTACCTTGAGTGTGCTCCAGGATGAGGAGGACGCCATGGCATGGTGTTGTGGCGTCGTAGAAGTCTGGCCAGTCGGAGTGGAGGTGAGGGAGGCTTCCCATACGCCTAGTTTCCCCTTTTAAATGCCGCGCGACAGGGGCCCTCAACAACTTCAGTTGGGGCGCCTCCGATCAAGGCGCCTGAAGACCAGGAGGGGGTTAGGGTATGGCGAGTCTTAAGGGGAAGAGAGGGACTCAGCCCTCCCTCTCCTCCCGAGAGATCTAATCCTAACATTCTCCCCCTAGATCTCATCTTAATTTTTATCTTAACTTAACATTACCTCTATCTCATTATAAATCAATGCATAGAGCATGATGCATCACAGTAGTCAGTTACGTACTATGTGACTCAACAGCTACAATACGCCTCTCTACTCTGAAATAGTTTCTAAACTTATTTTGGGCCCTTATAAATCCATAGATCATAGGCTTACCTTAAACCCATGTCGACTAAGTGTTCTCTGAACACATTTGGGAGGTAAGCCTTTTGTGAGCGGATCCGCAAGCGTTCGCTTGGTACTTATATGCTCTACTTATCATTTGATCTTGGATTCTCTCCTCAACAATATAACACTTAACTTAGATGTGTTTGGCAGCAACACACTTCTTGTTGTTATAGGAGAAAAGTACTGTTGACTCATCGTTACAGTATAACTTAAGTGGTTTTAAAATGATGTCGACCACTCTTAAAACTGGAATAAATTTCTTAATACATAGTGTCTGTCCAGCGACCTCATAACATACTACAAACTCGGCATACATCGTGGAAGATGTCGTCACAGTTTGTTTGGAGCTTTTCCACGACACAGCTCCCTTTGCGAGTGTGAATACACAACTTAATGTGGACTACTTAGCATTCACTCATCTCGTAAGGTCTTAAATTGAATAACCCGCAATCGCTAGGTTATTTAATCTTTCATACATTAGCATGAGGTCGTTGTGACTTATATAAATCTCAAGGATTTCTTAATTTAATCCAGCGATCTATTTCTGGATTTTCTGATATCTGCCAAGCATTCCGGCGGTATAAACTTAGTCAAGGCGAATACATAATTGAGCATTCATTGGCTTCCGACAGCAGAAGCACATGGAACCAATCTAATTTGATCGATCTCATATTGGTTCCTGGGATACTTAAAGTTCCCAACTTATCACCCTTGACTATCGGCTCAGGCGATAGCTTATAGGGAAAATTACTCACATGCCATTATAATTTTCAGAAATTGCCTATATGCCACTGTCAGTGACTGTGGCAGCCCCCATCTGTCAGTGACACATCGATGGCATATTGGCAAACCGCAAAAATTGTAATGGCACGAAAAAAATTAACCCTAGCTTATACGCATGCATACTATATACCTTATCAGTATATCTTCTAGTATGCCGTATGCGATAATCTTAATACCCCCTTAATGACATCTTAGAGAAACTCCAATCCTAACACATAGGAAAATTTCTCCAAGATACTTAATGTCAAAAATGAGAGGACAATATTTCTTAGTTTCTAATAGCAGATGGACATTACCATTTGAAAGCGGAATGTCATCCACATGCTAAACTGGGAAAATAAATTCCCCATTCTTAAACTTAGACAAACACAATTGTCCTCTTCATTATTCTTAAAAACCCAAAATTTTCTAATAGTCTAATTTAAATTTCAGATACCCTTACTTAAAACTTATTTAAGTCCATTGGACTTAGATAAAACGGTATCATAAAATTTCCTTTCATTTCTATGACAAAATATTTAGTTGTGTCATATAGACATTCTCATTTAAAACTTATTGAAAATGTCGCCTTTAAATCAATCTAATGCAGTTCTAAGTCATAATGTGCCTTAAGATTCTTAAAGAATCCTTAAATAAGACATACAAAAATGTCTCATTTAATCTGCTTCTTATCTGAGTTGGCACATTATTTACTAAGTTAGAGAGTTGTTCCTTTACTTCTTTATTAGCATCATCTACAAATGTAGATTCCTGAACAACAGAAGCCTCATGTACAATAGATGTCGCTAATAAAGGTCCAAACTCAAGTGTTGAACAAAAGGACACTACCACAGGTACATGGAAAAATTGCTCTTGAATCATAGGAGTGGATTCACTAACCCACTTCTCTTCAAGATTAATTTCTCTAAGTACTGTGCTCCCCCTGATTAAAGCATCTTCTATAAAATGCATATCTCGTTTCTACAAACTTAATATGTCTGTTAGGACATTACAAAACGAGATCACTTAGACTTATCTTTGCAGTCAATAAATTTGACAACTTACTGTCTTAGGACTTTAACTTATTAATATTTGGGTTAAAAATATAGCCTTAGCAGGACGACATACCCTTATTATAAAATAATTTAGAAAATGGTTATCGTCATGTCCATAATTCTTATGGTGCTTTTAGGCACAAACTTATTAAGGATCCAATTAAAATTATGAATGGTGGTTTGAATGCCTCCATTCATAAATTAATCGGTAGAGTGGAATAACTTACCATACTACTTACTATGTCCACTGGAGTGCGAGTGCACCTTATAGCCACTCTATTTTGCTAAGGTACACCCGATATAAAATACCGGGCTATTTTGCCATTTTCTATAGAACCTTGCAAAAGAGTTCGAGAAATCGGTCATACGGGGTATATTGACCGTAGCACGGTCAAATCTTACTCTTTCAAACTTTAGATCATGCTGATATAATAATCAGCCTTAAAAACATCTTAAATTTATCCAGAGCAACTAATGATCTGATCGCTCTTAGATTGGATAAATGTTAATCAATTAATTTTAAATCACCGTTGGGCAGAATTAGAATCAATTGAGCTTAAATGTAATAACATTATCACCAACGTTGGTCAGGAGATAAAAATTACTACAATCATTAAACTTAATTTCGCGTCTTTCTTAATTTATTTGATGTATTTATCTTATTGCAATATGTGCTTGAAACTTAGTCTAAAGAAACTAAAGCGGAAGAATTGACTAAACGTTCAATCCTCCCCCTCGAAATATGGCCCATTAGATAGTGCCATAATTTCGAAAATACGTCATCAATTCTTTTGCTTTTATCATTATTCTCAAATGATGAAATCATATTGAGAAAATAAATAAAGTTTGTCATGCTCAAAATCAAGACTAAAGACTTTATTTATAAGTGCGAAAATTCATCTATTACCATTCTTGTTCATCCATTTTGGGAACTCCACATATTCCTTCATGTGGTGTTCCTCCTTACATGTCTGTACATGCCCTTCAGGACATCATGTTCCTTTATGTGAGCTTATAAGAGGAGTCCTTAGCATCATTAGAATGAGTCTTATAATGCTTCTTCCCCTTTATTTATGTTGCACATTATGACCTAAATCATTATGTGCTTACTTAATTCTTATACATAGTTTGAAATCAGCATCTACAAACTCCAACACTCTCGCTGTAAGTTGTAGTTGATCACAAAATGATCAGTGAAACTTAGTGTGACGTCATAATAAAATTTTGACGATAATATCGTCCTCGAGCTCTTTATTCATGGGTTTCAGCTTTGAAAACCATGTCGCAAAAACTTACTAAGCTTTTCTTAATAAGCGTGCTAGCATACGCCTTAGAAAAATCACCTTCAGATACTCTTTGCAGTATCATGACGTGGGATAGAACCCCTAATTGGCTCCATAATGGAGCTCTTAATTATAATACATTTTGTGTTTCCACTGATTTCATTCTTATTTTATTCTTATTTCGGCGAAGCCACGTAACCTTATGACAAAAGCCTCTTGGCTTTCATCCTCTCAGATCACGGGCTTCGCACGCTTAGTTAGACAATCAAGCATTACAACAAGATTTATGTCCTATAGCACAATCGCTATCTTAATATCTCATCTCCGGGAACCGTAGTTCTTACCATTGAGAGACTCAATGCCGGAGATATGACTTAGCAAATTTCTAATAAGGAACATTATTAAAGTATATTATAACAGATATAATATGATACATGAAAATTTAACGTTGGTCAAAATTAACATGTGATACACTTAATACTTAAAAGGCGAATTAATTCTACATCACCGTTGGGCAGAAATAGAATCAAATCAACTGAGCCACAGTAATTTCATCACCAACGTTGGTCAAGAGATAAAATCACTATGTTAACAAGGTACAACATTTATAATGCCAAATTAAATTATCTCGTTGGTTCAAATTTAATTGACAGAATAAATGCTACTTAATTGATACGATGAATATGGTACTAATCTTAAAACAGTGTATTCGCAGCAGAAGACTTAAAAACTAATTAATACACTGCTTAATCAGTAATAAAATTCTGAATTTACAGCATGGTACTAATTTTAAACAGTGTATGCACAATGAAAGACTTAATCTAAACATGCACATCGGAAAACTTAATTTTAATTAATACACTGCTTAAAACAATAATAAAACTTGAATTTAAACTTAGACAAAAGGTTCTAAATTAATATTTCCCAATTAAATATAGAACTTTGACTAAATTCAATAAGGAAAACATTATGAAAATACTTAAAAATGCTGCAAAATTCAGATCACAAAATTTCTGAGTAATTTTGCACAGCAGAAGACTTAATCTTAATTAATACACTGATTAATCAGCAAAAATTCTGAATTTAAATACTTAAAAAAACAATTATTTTCTAATAAAAAAGAGTCGTTGGACTAATTTTAAATTAGAAAATAACACAAAAGGAATATAAAAATGCTCAAAAAATTCAGAACGGTGCTAATAACCATGATGAAAATTACTAAAATTTTCCCTGCATTAAACTTAATTTTATCTTATTTTTGGGCAATTTTTCTTAATTTCCAGAAATAAATAAAACAGAAAAACAATTTCTTAATTCTGAAAAAATAAAAAAATACAAAATTCAGCCCAAAACTGAAATTAAATTGGCCCATTTAGCGTTTTCCTCAGGCCGGCTAAGTCCTGGGCCTGGGCCATGAATCTGTTCCCCCGCCTGGGCCTAAACGACGCCCAATCACCGCTGGTCGTCGGATCTGATCCGACGGCCGAGCGCGATCGTCGCCCAAACAAAAGCCAAGCGCCCCCAGAACCCTAAACCTAAACGCATTTCCCCCCCAACCGGCCAGAGGCAAGCGACGGCGCGCGGCACGCGGCGGCGTGCGCGGAGCCGGAGGAGGCCGGCGCCCGGCGGCCGGCGGCCGTGCGAGCAGTGGTGCGGCGAGGGGAACTGAGCGGCGGAGACCGCGAGGCGCGCGGTGGCGCAAGCGGAGTGGGGTGCGGCGGAGAGCGCGCGAGAGCGGGGACCGCGGCTGCGGGGCCTGAGCGCCGCCGGCGGAAGGGCTCGCCGGAGCGCCCTCTCACCCAAAGGTGAGGGAGCCTCTGTCAAGCCATTCCACGGCAGCGACGACTCGGCCGAACCCGCGAGGGCACCGCCCGAAAAATCACCGACGAGCTACAGGCGGCCCGATGGGCTTCTTCTCGGACTCCAGCGAGCGGCGGCGCGGCGAGGGGCATGGTGAGAACCCCGCGCCCTTATCTTCGTCTAAGGCTAGGGTTAGGGTGAAAACCCTAACCCTAGGATTCCGATCTGAGCCCCTCTTTTTTTGTTTGTTCTTATGCTCTTACCCGAAGGGTTTCTTAGGGGTTTAGGGGTGTACTTCCAAGGGAAACAGAGGGCAACAGGGGGTCTTAGTTAGGGAGCTCTTAGGGATCACAGAGGGCTTCCTCAGTGCGGTGGTGGCGTCGGCTCAAGGGAGCCCGATGCCACCCTAAACCCTAACTAGCCTAAACCCTAGAACCTTGCTTTGATACCATTGTTAGTTCCTTAGTCTACTTAGGGTTCTTAGAGGATTGTCTAGGGTTACGAGTAGTAGGGTAGAGACTTAGGTGTGTACCTTGAGTGTGCTCCAGGATGAGGAGGACGCCATGGCATGGTGCTGTGGCGTCGTAGAAGTCCGGCCAGTCGGAGTGGAGGTGAGGGAGGCTTCCCATCGCTTCGCCATGGCTTAGATCGGTAGCCATAATGTGTGGAGCTGGGCGTATCAACCAACCTTGGCTCATACGCCCAGTTTCCCCTTTTAAATGTCGCGCGATAGGGGCCCTCAACAACTTCAGTTGGGGCGCCTCTGATCAAGGCGCCTGAAGACCAGGAGGGGGTTAGGGTATGGCGAGTCTTAAGGGGAAGAGAGGGACTCAGCCCTCCCTCTCCTCCCGAGAGATCTAATCCTAACACATCTATATCTGGAAAGTACTTCATCCGCAAAAATTCTGGGTCTTTTATAACAGGTTAAATGGAAGACAGAAAAAACACATTCCTTGTTATTCCTGTTTGGCTAGTTTTTTTAGAACTTTATGTTTTCATTTCATTATGTAGAGAATGTTTCATATCATTGTTTTTTTTACATTTGTTTAATATGCAAATGATTATTCTATTTCAAGATGAGCATTTGGAGAAGCCCAAAGAATTATGAAGATTAGGAGCGGTAGTATCTAATTATGTGTAACGACCTGATTTTCATCACGTGTTAAAAATAAAATAAAGTAATTAATAAATGAACTTCAAAAAAATATATATTAAATGTATATCATAAATAA
The DNA here is from genome assembly GCA_019279435.1 of Zizania palustris. Taxonomy (NCBI): domain Eukaryota; kingdom Viridiplantae; phylum Streptophyta; class Magnoliopsida; order Poales; family Poaceae; genus Zizania; species Zizania palustris. The sequence continues at coordinate 17,913,286 of JAAALK010000287.1, read as the reverse complement.
GTGAGCTAAAATACAGACCTAAAAATTTCATTTAAAAATAAATTGTAGCTCGAGTTTTTTTCCTAAAATTTGTGTTGCTCTAACTTGCGTCCCAAAAATCTTTCTAGAATTTTTTGGCGCAAAATAAATTAAATAAGATGTAATCAATAACATTTCATCGCAAGACTCTAACACTAACTAATAAAATATATTTCAACGTGAATGTTGTGATAAAGCATTTCAATTAGAAATAGTATTCCCTTATCGTTTGTGAAAATTAAAAATACATTTTTCATTCGAATTATTTAAACCCCATGGAAAAATACCTTTTTAAATCTTTATTATATTTTAAATACCAAAATGAATTTAAAGCCTTAATTTTGCGTTCAAGTTCTGAATATTTAATTTCAATGTGAATACAAATATTCTCGATCACCGATTATTCTTTAAACTATCAATGAGCGATTTATTTGAAATCCAAAATTTCTAAATTTATTTTAGACTCCAAACTTTCCAAAAACTTTTCACTTTTTACCATGAATTAACTTTAATTTTTAGAAATAAATAATTTGAAGAAGATAATAATATTAAATGCAAAAATTAAGTTTGACTAATTAATTACTGAAATAATAAATAATTAAAATACCATTTCAGAAATTAATTAATTAATTCCTTAATCACTAGCATTTTTTCAGCTTTAACCGCTGTGCATGTGCATGCAGCCGCGCGCACTGCGCACACGTCCTGCCTGGGCCCCAGCCGCTGCATGCACACGCCTGCATCTGCATGCCACCGCACGGTTGTACTGTGCGCGTACTGCTTTTAAAGTTATTCCTGAAAATGAATAAATAAAAGTAGCGATAAATAATTATAGTTTTGAGTTGAAAAATTTATGCTAAGTTCTTCAAGACCAACTAAAATTTTAGGATTTCTTATAAAATTTTAGGAGCTTTGTAACTAGCATATAAAATTGAAATGAACTTCAACAATTCTTTTAAATTGGAGAATTAAAATTATCAAGAAATCATTCAAATTTTAGTTTGAAACTTTATATTAAATTTTCCAAGTCAAAAACATGTCTTAGAAATTTTCTTTGAATTTTTGGGATTTTTATAACACAACATTTCAGAAATTAATGAAATTAGAGAATAAATTAAAATTCCTTAATTAAGTCCTTAATCAATTCTGCTTTCTACGCGTGGACCCTGCCTCCCTGTAAATCTTGTCGTGCATGCACGGTAATGCCGCACGCATGGGTCCCGCCATGCATGCGTCCCATGCACCCAACCTTTCTTCCTCCTTCAGCTCGCACCTCCTCCATTTTTTCTCTCCCCGAGATTCTTCTCCGGTGCTCCTGCTCTTCTCCATCTAGCGTCGTCCTGGCTCGCTCCGCGTCGGCCCAGCCCTAGTTGCTCCCTGACCCATGACCAGTCCGCGCCCTGTGGCCATACCCGCGCCATGCACGCTGCCCGCCCGTGAGCCCCTTCCATGTTGCCGCACTTAAACACCCGCCTCCATGGCACATTGCCATAGACTCGGTTCACCGTAGACTGGAATCTGAATTAAGATTTAATCCTAGAAATTGATTTAAACTTCAAAAATTCATAACTTATTTAATTTAACTCCAAATTTGACTATTCCAAATTTAGAAAATTTATCTTTTTATCCTCTTCATATTGGTGTAATAAAAACAATAGGTTTATTCTGAACTTTTTATTATTAATTAATTGGAAGTTAAAAATACATTAGAATATATTTTTATTCCTTTTTAGAAAATTCCTAACTCCATCAAAATTCATTTAAAAAATTCAGATAATAATTTTAGAAGCTTAATAACTTTATTTTCATTAATTTAGCCCTATCAAAACCTATATGCTTGTTGTGTGATTTTGGATTGTTTAATGGAATGTTATGTTTATTTTATTCGTACCAAGAAGACTACGACGCCACCGAGGAGCCGGAATATTTCCCGGAAGTTCCTCCCTCCCCATTCGCTGAACAAGGCAAGTCACCAAACCAATCTTTTGAGCATGTTGAACCCATGTTTTACTAAACTATCGCTAAAACACATAGGATGTACATGCATTAGTCAAATGAAACCCTTACAATATATTTATTAGGATCCCCCGACCTTGATGTGCAACCCAAGCCATGCTCTCTAGCCTAAACTCCTTGTCACCATATGATTAGTATTATTAGCTAGTGTCCAATGTATTGACACGATTGTTATAGGATTAAAAATGAGTCGTAGCGATTGGTTCTAATATATGATCCCCGTTATTCTCATCTTTGGAATTCTGTCGGTGTTGGAGTTGTGGTTGTGAGTGAATGCATGGTGGGTTATGGGTGCAAGCTAGGGCATTGGTCGGTAGCACCCGGGGCACTATAAGGACCGGTCTGCGGGATCCGTTGCAATACACTTTCGTACTAACCACAAGTCTAATGGGTAAGTCCTAACTAAGGTATGGAGTGTTCCAAACCGAGGCCACCATTTGGAGATGGGTCAAGCAGCACCTGCGGGTGACTTGTACCGACGTGGCGCAAAAGGGGGTGTGACGTTAGCCGGGATGCAGCCCGGCGCGCCGGCGAAACCTAGAGCGGGTGGCTATCGCTTGGAGCATTTCATGCTGAGGTTTTGGCACGAGTTCTCGTGGTATGGGTCATCTCATTTGGGATGAGTGCGTGCCTTGTGGGTACAGTAGTACATCTCTGATCAGAGTCATTAATCTTTTCGAAAAGCCGAGCCCACGGTCAAGGGCGGGTTGCGTGACATCTCATAGTTAGATTACTTTGAATATGTATGTGCATGATGGTTTGACATGTAAGGACTGTTGTGCGAGGAGGTAAAACGTACTCCTCGAGTTAGTTGGTGTTATGATGTACATGTTTAATATTCCGCATGATTAAACTTGACTTCACTAAATTGCAATAACTGAAAAATGTACTTTTCCGCACTTTTAGCCATTATCCTTCATTTGTTATTATCTTGCATTATTACTTGCATTTGCGGTGGCTTGTTGAGTACTTTTTGTACTCATACCCGTTGAACACCACAGAGGATGCCTACTATGAAGACGGTCTGGAGTAGCAACCCAGTCAAGCAAAGATCCTAAAGAAGGCGTTCGTCATGCATTTTAATTATCTTTATTATGGTTCTTATTAAAACTCTGATGTAATAAATATGGTCTGCGTACCATGAATATTGTTGTATGTACGATTGTCGCATGATGAACCTCTTGTATTATTGTTTTTCTTATGAAATTCAATAATGTTCCGATTTCGGTAAATCGGGGCGCTACATTATGTATCCCATGTGGATATTCTTTTATCACATGTCATTTTCTTTTCAAAGTTTTTTGCCAAGGGAGTGCAAATATGTTGTAACATTTGTTCATACAATTTTGTAAAACTTTGTCATTACAGTTTATTCATTTTGACACGCTCTTTTTACGCATGAATCTCATTTTTAGGAGATCAGTTGTCAGATTGCCCATGCACTACAACAATCTGGCCAACTTCCATCGACATATGGCCGACGGAAGCGGATCGACGGAAGTTACCTAATTTTCGTCGGCTTCACGTGGCCGACGGAAGTTAGCGTGGAATTCTGCCATGTCAGCAGAGGCGCGCTAACTTCCGTCGGCCAGTCTGGCTGATGGAAGTTAGGTGGACATAACTATCGTCGGCTTTGACCCTAGCCGACGGAAGTTAGCTGTTTCTGCCGACATGGCCGAAAACAGCTAACTTCTGTCGGCTATGGTCAAAGCCGAGGGAAGTTAGCTGGTATATTTTTTGTTTTTCCTGGTTCCCCTATTCACACTCACATTCAACCATAATGTATATCCAAATTCATATATCACAACAAAATTCACATATCACATCTAAAATCACATTCAAACTTCACATATAACATCCAAAATCACATCTCACATCCAAATTCACATATCCATCCAAATTCACATCCAAACTTCACACATCACATCCAAAATCACATAACACATCCGAATTCACATATCCCATCCAAATTCACATCCAAAGTCACATAACACATCCAGATTCACGTATTACATTCAAATTCATATTCAAAATGCATATATCACCTCCAGATTCAATTCAAACTTCACATATTACATTCATACTCACTGATCGCCCACATTTGGGTCGTGGGCGCCGCCGCTACCTCCCGCTTCATTCACATTTGCCCTGGAGGCTCCATCTTGACCGGGCATACGAAAACTCTGAAGAAATAGACAAAATTAGAGAACGAACTCAAATAACCTTCTAAGCGCTAACTTAAGTATCTTAACTAACTAAAGTAACTCAAATAATGATATGTCAGGAGATACCTCGGCTGCAGGAGGAGGAACAAATAGAAGTGGTGGTGGCGAGGCAGGTAGCGGTTGGAACAAGGACATGTCAAATACATGAAGCTGTTGGGCCATTTGCTACACATGTTGTAATGCAATCAGTTAGTTCTAAATGTTGGACCAAAATGGGCGACCAGAGGGGGGTGAATGGGAACTTTTAAAATTTCAGACTAAAACTAGCCTTCTGTTTTAAATTATGTTTCCTACGGAACAAGCTTCGAACACACCCTTCGGAGGTCTAGTTCGGAGGTATTTTACAGCTCCAAACACAGGCTTCGCAAAAGGTAAACAGGCGAAGACAAGAAGACTTCGCTCACATCCACAAACCCCAAAACACAACTCTGCAAGGATAGTGCAGGCTCTTCTCACGAGGTGCCTTTGAGCAGGTTTCGCACTTCACACTTCATAGAAGTAAGTTTCCCTTTGAGGGCTTCGAACAGATACTCTGCATTAGCAACTAGTACTAGGCTTCGTATTTCAAAGTGTAGAAAGCAGACAGAACAGACTGCGCCAAGGACCTCGACTGAGGAAAGAAAACTGGCTTTGAGCCCAACTTCACTCAGTGCTTCGCTAGTAATCAGAGAGGACTTGCCTCAGTTTACACAGAGCGAACACACACTAAAAAACACACAACACCAGCACGAACAGGATGCAAACACACTTCATTAGTAAAGAAAGAGGGAGAACACTCTGTTGAGCACAAAACAAAGTGTAGCACAAAGAACTCAACTCATGCAGTGAAAAATGGGGATACAAGTTCAAGCAATAGACAAAGAACATAATGAAATTTTCATTGCATGAACAGGGAACACAAAAGACTAACAGAATTGAGTACATGGGTCTGGCGGCTAGCTCTGGAGTTCTAAAAATGGTTGCTCAAAGTGTTACCTAGACCTAGCCAGCCTCACTATTTATAGGCACAACTCAGCCATGAGAATAGACTACTTTACCCTTAGGGTTTACACTGTTTTTGTCTCAGTCAGACAAGGGGTTCAGATGGTAGTCTACTTTATTGGAGGCTTCTTTTGTCAGCTTCGCAGAGGAGACAACATCAACTTTTGTAGAGCAGACATGATCATCCTTTGCACAGTGGAATCTTCTGAAGCCCCCTTCGCACACGAAGTGTGCAGAAGCTTCGGTGACAAGCTTTGAACCAGATGGCCTTTGCTTCACCGAAGTCAGTCTTCGATATAGTGACGGTTTTGAGCCGAAGCCATTAAAGCTCTTGAGCCTTCGCACCATCACCTCTAGAGTAGATCACCACGACTTTGCAGCTACTCCCAGCTCGAACTCCATCTGTCCGTGTACCGAAGCCATGCATGACCGAAGTACCTCAAGTCAGCCACACTCCTAAGCCCCACCTTCGGAGTACCTTCGCCACCTTCTGAAGTCCCTCCGTCCAAGGCATCCGCATGCAGCATATCCATAAGCACCCCTTCGCAGTGTCTTAGCTCCGAGCACACTCTACGAAGACCCTTACCCGGACCATACCTTCGATGCACCTTGACTTACGAGACCTTCGTTAGGTGTCCCTTCAAGTACCTCCATCCGAAGCACACTTCGAGCGCCTTGCCTCGATGCTAAGGACTTAGTCCACCATACTCTAAAGTCACTCCTTCCGGAGCACCCTTCGAAGTGTCTCGCCTCCGAGGACTATGCCTCGGGGTACCTTCAGTCAGAGCCACCCTCCGTACTTTCAGCCTTAGCCTGGCGTACCTTGACCAGAGGACTGACCTCGACCCCACGCAGCCTTCGTGACTGAGCTCCCCGCTCGCCTAGCACCAAGCCTCCCGCTTGACCCAGGTTCACTCGCTGTGAACCGTCTGTCGCCTCCGAAGTTACCTGCGCACCACCGACAAGTAGACAAGTGTTTCCAGTACCTCGGAGACCTCTCCGGTAAACAACCTTCGGTACATACTCCGGTGTACCTCCCAAAGTACCGAGCCCTTTGGTACCACCATGTCATCGTGCTCTGCCAGACCCCTCCGACAGACACACTCCGCTGAACAGCTGCATCTACCCAACTTCAAACCCTTCGATAAACACCTCTGAACCCCTTTGGAGGGACCCCTTCGATCAGAAGAGAACTTGTCAATCACTCATCACAGACTTGAAACCAAGGAACATTTCAACTTGGTTTCTCACTAAACCTATTGCTAAATACTTTATAAAAGCAACACAATAAACTAAACTTACTTGCATCATTGCATGTTGTTGTGCTAAGTAGGCGGTATAATACTCTTGTTGTTGCCTTATGTGCTCATCGCGCTGCCTCATTTTCTCCCTCAGTTGAACCACTTATGGGTTTGCTTCTGAGCGACGACGGCTAGATCCAACTCCGATGGAGCTCTGTGACGATTGAGCTGACTTCTAAGCTCTCACCGCCCTCGAGTCAATAACTTCATTGAACATGGAGTACCTGCAATATTGAATGAGTTAGTTACCATTAAAATACCATACACAAAACATTGAGAAAAACATCGTCTCACCGTCCATGGCTTTTTCCACCTTCACTGGAGTACACGCCCATTGGGTCGACAGGTTCTCTCCGCCAATCATAGTACTCTCCATGGAGTTGAACCATGTGTTGACCATATTGCGCCTGCAAAAAACAACATGTCCGATTAGACGGAGAAAAATGACGCAAACTCTTAATATTGCTAACATCTAACCAAATGATTTGTGGCTGACTGGCTATAGAAGACTTCTAGTTGTGTACGATCTCTTCCTTCGTGACCAGAAGCATAGACCTCGATGTAACTTGGCACATTGCCAGATTTAGCTTCCTGTACAGTAGATATGAGTTAGTCACATTACAATGTATATATAGATAAAGTGACAAGTGTTGGTCTTACCATGCGTTTAGCGTGGCAGATATGTCCATAGGCACCATATCTGTGCTTCGGATCCGTTCCACGACATTGTCTTTTCTGCTTGAAAGTCTTCTTGAAGGCAGCTGAAGACCAAATCTTGTAGAATTCAAAATAGTCATCCTCGCGGTTTGCAAACCATGGAATCCTCACCTGAACAGAGATGTTAAGCTTTTGTATTATATGAAAATAAATCTCAAAAATCTAAGATTAAAAGAGTAAGAATTATTTACTGAACGGTATTGTTCTTCAGTCTAATATATTGTTGAAGCACCCGTCGCCTTGCTCATTTGTTGTCCTAGCTTCTCCTTGTAGTACGCATTGTTCGCTTGAATGCGGGCATACGAAATTGTGTCCTCTACCACCTTGTGTGCATTATCGTTGAAAACTTGAAGGTCATGATTATGGTGATTGCCTGATTCTAGCAAGCAATAGCGTAACTATAAAAGTCATGATTAGTAACGTGCTGTAACTCCAAAAGCTTTGCGTTAAAACTAAAAAATGAATGAAAAAAACATATACCCAGAAGTCATGAGACACCGTCCCCTAGGCAGTTCCGTGGAGACCGTTAGGATCAAACCGGTATTGGTCTCATGTCTGGCATATAACCCGCTCACCGGTCGGCATTGTCAGCAACCCTAGGTAGTGCATACGACACATGTTACTCAATATCTGGTTAACTTGTCTGACCCTCAAAGTGCCATCAAACCAAGAGTCAATCCAAGATCTAGAAATACATAATAAATAAAGTCAGTTTACTGAAAGATTTTTTTGAAAAAAGCAAAACACCAGAGTATTAGACTTACTTGTCACCTACAGGCGTAATCTCGATCTTGGCTCCACCCAAATGGACTATTGGTGGGGCGACTAGGTGGCTCGTCCTGAAAGATTGTGGGGACCCTGAAGCCTCAGCCCCCTCCTCCTAACCTACACCCTCCGGGTCAGCCCCCTGCCCCACACCCTCCGGGTCATCCCCTGCCCCTCACCCTCTAGGTCATCCCCCTCCTGCCCCCACCCTCCGGGTCATCCTCATGACCCGCACCCCCCGGATGTTCTTCCTCCTGCAAAATAGTATTAAAACAATTAGTGATAGTTTATAACTGACATAAAAATCAATTTTAAGGTTACCTCATCATCCCTTTGAAATGCAATAGGCCGACCAATTAATATCAGATCTATGCATATCAAGAGCTTCTCTTGACGACGTCTGTTTAAAGAAGAGGAGCTACCCTGAAATAGGGTGTCCTCCTGAGTCATCGGTGTACTCGCCGGAGTACTCGCCAAGCGAAAAAGCTTCCTTGTGACAATCTTCACCTTTTTCAACATCCTATTCAAAACAAGCACAAACGAGCATTTATTAGTACAAAAGGTTTGAACATATGAAAAAACATGTAATATGAAGTATATTACATATGTATGTATGAAAACAATTACTTGTCAATTATCATCAAAATCAGGATCAATTTGTCCCTTTCTCCCCAAAGCACGCCATGTTACTTTTTTCTTCTTATGTTAGTGTTTCCTTTTCTCGTGAACTGCTACATCATTAGAATCGCTAATAAAAGAATCTGCTGGCGGGTCTGGCTCTACATTAAATGAAGTCGGTAATTTATCATCTTGGTAAACCTCATCAACCTATAATTGATAAGCGACGTCACTAGAGGTGTGTAGACGTTTCCGAGGATTCACTTTGTAGACTACCCACCAAGCATAGTTTTTCACATGGGTACGACATATAATACACCTGCTCGACTTCGTGAGCAAGGACAAAATTATCGCAACCACATAATCATTTCGCGTGTTTGACTTCAACCATCCTAAATTGGTTTTCTCGAGTACCATGTTTGGGGTCAAACCAATCACAATCGAAGAAGACTACTTTAATCTCCTTATGTAGCGCCCCGATTTAACAAAATCGAGACATTATTGAATTTCCATAGAAAAACAATAATACAAGAGGTTCATCATGCGACAACGTACATACGATAAAATCCATGGTACGCAGACCATATTTATTACAACATTGTTTTAATAAAAACGATAATAATAAAGGTAAATAGCGGCATGACGAACGTCTTCTTCAGGATCTTTCTTCTCGACTGGGTCGCTACTCCAGACCGTCTTCAAGATAAGCATCCTCTGTGGGGTCCAACGGGTATGAGTACAAAAAGTACTCAACAAGCCACCGCAAATGCAAATAATAATGCAGGATAATAAACAAGGAAGGATAAGGGCTAACAATGCGGAATAAAGCAGTTGCAGTTATGGCATTTAGTGTAATCATATTTTTAATCATGCGGAAAGTAAATATGAACATCATCAACATCAACTAACTCGAGGAGTACGTTTTACCTCCTCGCACAACGGTCCTTACATGTCAATCCATCATGCACAAGGCACGCACTCATCCCAACGAGATGACCCATTTCACGGGAACTCGTGCCAAAACCTCAATATGAGATGTTCCAAGCGATAACCACCCGCTCTAGGTTTCGCCGGCGCGCCGGGCCGCATCCCGGCTAACGTCGCACCCCCCTTTGCGCCACATTGGTACAAGTCACCCGCAGGTGCAACTTGACCCATCTCCAAATGGTGGCCTCGGTTTGGAACAACCCATACCTTAGTTAGGACTTACCCACTAGACTTGTGGTTAGTACGTAAGTGTATTGCAACGGATCCCTCAGACCGGTCCTTATAGTGCCCCGGGTGCGACTGACCAATGCCCTAGCTTGCACCCGGAACCCACCATGCAAACACTCACAACCATGACTCATCACCAACAGAATTTCCAAGGACAAGAAGTAACGGGGATCATATAATAGAACCATTTTGCTACGACTCATTTTTATCCTATAGCGGCCGTGTCAATACATTGGACACTAGCTAATATCATTGATCATATGGTGACAAGGAGGTTAGGCGAGATAGCATGGCTTGGGTTGCACATCAAGGTCGGGGGATCCTAAATAAATATAATGTAAGGGTTCATTTGACTAATGCATATACATAACCTATGTGTTTTAGCGATAGTCGATTCAGACATGGGTTCAATATGCTCAAAAGAATTGTTTGGTGACTTGCCTTGTTCAGCAAAGGGAGAGGGAGGGACTTCGGGGAAGTACTCCGGCTCCTCGACGACGTCGTAGTCTTTTTAGTATAAAGCAAAATAAAAAGAACACAACATCCAATCAAACAGCATAACATTACATTATAAACACATAAGTTAAAGTTGGTTTGATTATAAAATAAAAATAAATTCAATGGTTAAAGTTCTGAAATTTATTTCTCCATTAATTTAAAATGAATCTAAATGAATTATTGTTTTTCAAGAAAGGGTTTTTAAGTGTGTATAATACTACATTAAGTTTTCTAATCAATTTAATATAAATGATTCAGAGAAAACTCAGTGGTTCTAGTGTTTAAACAGAAAGGAACAATTATATAAATTTTCTGGAGTTTAAATATTTAAATTTGCATTTTAATACTAAGGGCATTTGAATACCTATTTGAATAAACATGAAAATGTCAAAATAAACCTACTGTTTTTATTGCATAAACATGTAGAGAATAATTTTATGAATTTTCTAAAATTGGAATGGTAATTTTTAGAGTTCAAATGCATTAGATATGAATTTTACAAGTTTAAAAGCATTTCTGGAATTTATTTTCAAATTTTAAACCTCTCGGGTCCACGGTGAGCCAGGCCCACGGTGAACCCGCGCACTGTGCGCGTGCGCCGGGTCGATCTGGACCGTCGGATCCAGATCCGACGCGCGAGGGCGAGGCGGGACGCGTAAGTCGCGATGGACGGCTAGGATTAAAACGTTCGAACCGGTACCACGTGGACGCACGAGATTAAACGCGGAGTTTTAAAACAAACGGACGCACGGGATCGCACCGTACCGCTTCGCTCAGATCCGACGGCCAGGATTAAACCGAACAGATGATTTAACCCAAGCGTTGGATCTGGATCGCACGGCCAGGATTGAATCCGGCACAGTGCGTGTCGGGGGGTAAAGTACCCCTTCTTCCCCGACTCCGGTGGTACGACGGCGAGCGATTCCGGCGAGGTCGAGGGCTATCTAGTCTAGCTAGAGCTAAAAACGGAAAGGGGGTACCGAGGGGAACAAAAGGGTACCGTTGCGGTGGTCCGGGGTCGACGGAGTGAGGCCGGCGACGAGCGGTGGCGGCGAAGGTTCTCGGTTCTGAGGTGGGGACGGCGATCCGGCGAGGTTCGTCGTCGACGAAGTGGTGGCCGAGGTCGGTGAGGTCCAGGCGGTCACGACGGTGGCGGAGGCACGGGCGGGGACGGTCCGAGGCGACGGCGAGCGGTGGCCAGAGGTGAATCGGAGGGTGTGCTCTAAAAAGTGAAATGCGAGTGCTCTGTTCGTTCTCGAGGCGATTAAGCGTGGGGGTCGAACGCGGCTCAGGCTGGGGGTTTAAATAGGACGCCGGAGAGGGCTCGCATGCAAGGAAACCGGCCGAGGGCCTTTACTCGCCGGCGATGGCTCGGCCATGCACGCGGAGCGGCGAGCCCGTGGCGTAAAGGCGCTGTTTAACGGGGGGAAACGGTCGACGCGACGCGGGGGACCAATTAATGGCGACGGATTAATGCGGGACGGGCCGGCGAGGCGGATCCGAGGGCGAGGTCGTCGGCCGGCGCGATTTGGGGGCGACGGCGGGAGGTTGAAGGCGACACTGACATGCGGGGGCCACTGGTCAGTGAGCGCGAGCGGGCGAGGGTGGCGACTGACGGTGGGGCCGAGGTGTCGGGTTCGCGCGCGAGGGGAAAGGTTTCGGCGCCGACAGGTGGGGTCCATGTGTCAGTCTAAGGTGAGCGCGGTAACGGGCTGGGCCGGCCGGGAGAGGGAGAAGGGAGGGAGGGGAGCCCATTACTGTTCTAATACTTTTCTGAATAAAAATAATTCCAGAAAATAGATTAAAAGATTAGGGTTACTTCCAAGGCTGGTAAAAATTTATAAAAATTCTCAAAATTATATTTTGGCCTTAGGATCATATACAAAAAGTTTCACCTCCTAATTTGGTCATCTACTCTATGTTGTAGTTCAAAAGGGTATAAAAGGGATTTAAAAGTATTTTCTGAAATAATAATTCCCAGAAATTGAATTTAATAATATTTTTATTGGTTTGAAAATTTGGGGTGTCACAAACCTATCCCCCTTACAAGAATCTCGTCCTCAAGATTGGAACGTTTACTCGAATAGCTTGGGGTATTGGGCTTTCAGCTCGTCTTCTTTTTCCCAAGTGGCTTCTTCTGCGGGATGGTTGTTCCATTGGACTTTGCAGAAGCGGACGACGCGACTTCTAGTTACTCTTTCCTTGGTTTCCAAGATCTTGACGGGTCTCTCTATGTAGGTCAAGTCTTCTTGGACATTAAGCTGCTGAAGGTCGGCTTGCTCGGTGGGTACACGGAGGCACTTCTTCAGCTGAGAGACATGGAACACATCATGAACTCCTGCCAGGGATGGAGGCAGTTCAAGTTGATATGCCACTTCTCCTTGTCGACGGAGGATCTGGAAAGGTCCGACGTAGCGGGGTGCTAGTTTGCCTTTCATGTTGAACCTTTGAGTGCCGCGGAGGGGAGTGACCCGGAGGTAGACATAATCGCCCTCCTCAAAGGCTAGATCTCTTCGACGGTTGTCGGCATAGCTCTTCTGCCTGGATTGGGCTGCCTTCAGTCGGTCTCTTATGATTTTAACCTTCTCTTCAGCTTCTCTCAATAGGTCAGTCCCAAACAGTTGTGATTCTCCAGTTTGATCCCAGAGCAACGGCGTTCTTCACTTACGCCCATAGAGTGCTTCGAACGGGGACATTTGCAGGCTGGCTTGATAGCTGTTGTTGTAGGAGAACTCTGCATAAGGTAAGTTCTTGTCCCACATTCCGCCAAAGTCTAGAGCACAAGCTCTAAGCATATCCTCCAATATCTGGTTGACCCTTTCGGTTTGACCGTCAGTCTGTGGATGATAGGCGGTGCTAAAGTTCAGCCGGGTGCCGAGTTCCTCTTGAAGGTTCTTCCAAAACTTGGAGGTAAACTGACTCCCGCGGTCAGATACAATCTTCCTGGGAACTCCGTGGAGGCACACGATCCGGGTCATATACAACTCAGCCAACTTGGCGACGGTGTAAGTTGTCTTGACCGGGACGAAGTGAGCTACCTTAGTGAGTCGATCAACGATCACCCAGATAGAATCATGACCAGCTTGGGTCCTGAGCAGTCCCGTGATGAAATCCATTCCTATCTCTTCCCACTTCCATTCAGGGACTTTGAGGGGTTGAAGAAGTCCGGCAGGTCTCTGATGCTCTGCCTTGACTCGCCGGCATGTGTCGCACTTGGCCACATACTCAGCTATTTCTCTCTTCATGCTGACCCACCAATATTTCTCCTTCAGGTCTTGGTACATCTTTGTACTCCCGGGATGGATGGAGTATAGAGTATCGTGGGCTTCTTGAAGGATGAGAGTCTTCAACTCAGGTAGGTCGGGTACGCATACTCGGTTTCCGAACCAAATGGTACCATGTTCATCCTCGGAGAATCCGGGGGCTTTACCCTTCCTCATGTTTTGCTGGATCTCCAGGATGTCCGGGTCTTCCTTCTGCTTCTCTCGGATCTGGTCTATTAAGACAGGCCGAGACTCCAAGGCAGCGAGGTACTCTCGAGTGGTGATCCCTAGGTTTAGCCTTTCCATCTCTTTATAAAGTAGAGGAGCCTGGTCTTGAATCATGATGGCATTGCAGTACCCTTTTCGGCTAAGGGCGTCTGCCACCACGTTCGCTTTGCCCGGATGATAATGGATGCCCAAGTCGTAATCCTTGATCAGTTCCAACCATCTCCTTTGCCTGAGGTTCAGATCTGGTTGGGTGAATATGTACTTGAGGCTCTTGTGGTCGGTGAAGACCTCACACCGATTTCCCACAAGGTAATGTCTCCATATCTTCAAGGCATGAACCACGGCTGCTAGTTCCAGGTCGTGGGTTGGGTAGTTCAGCTCATGTGGTCTCAACTGCCGGGAGGCGTAGGATATCACTTTCCCTTCTTGCATTAAGACGCATCCCAATCCTTGACGAGAGGCATCACAGTAGACGTGGAAGTCTTTCCGGATGTCTGGCAGAGTCAGAATGGGAGCTGACACAAGCTTCTTCTTGAGGGTCTGGAAGCTCTCTTCGCAGTCGGGGGTCCAATCAAACTTCACCTCTTTCTGCAGAAGTCTGGTCATAGGCTTGGCGATCTTGGAAAAATTCTCGATGAACCGGCGGTAGTATCCGGCCAATCCGAGGAAACTCCGGATCTCGGTCACGGTCGTGGGCTGCAGCCAGTTGGTTACCGCTTCAACGGTGGTTGGGTCCACTGCTATTCCTCCGGCAGATATAACATGACCGAGGAACTTCACCTCAGACGACCAAAATTTGCACTTGCTGTATTTGGCGTACAGTTGCTGCTCCCTTAGCTTTCCGAGGGTCAGACGGAGGTGAGTCTCGTGTTCTTCCTTGGTCTTGGAGTAAACGAGGATATCGTCGATGAATACCACGATGAACTTGTCCAAGAACTCCATGAATACGTTGTTCATCATGTTCATGAAAAAGGCCGGGGCATTCGTGAATCCGAACGACATCACAGTGTACTCGTAGAGTCCATAGAGGGAGGTGAAGGCAGTCTTGGGTATATCTTCCTCCCTAATCCTCAACTGGTGATAACCTGACCTGAGGTCAATCTTGGAAAACACCGAGGATCCTTTTAGCTGATCGAACAGGTCGTCGATCCGAGGCAATGGGTATTTGTTCTTGATGGTTACGTCGTTCAAGGCTCTATAGTCCACGCACATCCTCTTGGTCTTGTCCTTCTTCATGGCAAAAATGACCGGTGCACCCCAAGGTGAGGTACTCGGTCGGATGTAACCTTTCTGCTCTAGGTCGTCGATGTTGCTCTTGACTTCGGCTAGTTCATTGGCGGCCATTCGGTATGGGCGCTTGGAGATTGGAGTGGTCCCCGGGACAAGCTCGATTCTGAATTCGACGTCCCGTTTGGGAGGCATTCCGGGCAGATCTTCGGGGAAAACATCTGCAAACTCCTTGACTATTGGCACCTCTTCAAGAGCTATCGAGCGAAGGGATGCTCCGAGTGGTTTGCGACTGACCATCCGGAAAGTGACGGTTACGCCTTCAGGACTGGTCACCGTGACGGACTTGTTGGCACAGTCGATCACTCCCTTGTGCTTCATCAACCAGTCCATACCTAGTATAAGGTCGAGTCCGGTGCATTGGATGAGGACAGGCTCGGCCCGAAACAACACTCCTTGGATGTCAAGTTGAACCTTAGGACTGAAGAAGCGAGCTGAGGTCCTATTGCCAGGGGTGGCAATCACCATGGGAATGGGTAGAGGGAGCACGTCCAGGTTGTTTGTTTTTGCAAAATCTTCCGAGACGAAAGAGTGGGTTGCTCCAGAGTCAAATAATATGACGGCCGGTACGGAATTCATAGTAAACGTACCGAGCACGACTTCAGGAGCCTCCTGAGCTTCCTCTGCGCTGATGTGGTTGACGCGGGCGCGAACGGCCTGGTGGGGTGCTGCGCCTTGGTTCTGCTTGGGGTGAGGACACTGGTGCGAATAGTGCCCTTCCTTGCGGCAGTTGAAGCAGACGACTGGCCTTCCTTGGCGATCCCTCAAGATCGGGGCCTTGGCGGCCGGTGCCGGCTGAGCGGCCGGAGCTGGTGGAGCGGGGCGAGGATGCCCGGCGTTGGATCCACCGGCTGCGTGAGGTGGCCTGTAGGCGGGCCGAGGATGGTAGGCGGGCGCCGTTGGCGGAGGGACGAAGCGGGGCCTCTGGGTGTTCGCCTGCTGATGCTTGAAGGCGATCATCTTCCTCTTCTTGAGGTCCAGCTTGTTCTGCTCAGTCTCTTGGATAAGCGCTTTATTGACCAGCCGCTGGAAGTCGGCGAAGTCGGCGGCGACGAGCTGGATGGACAGCTCATCCTTAAGTCCCCTGAGGAACTTGGCTTGGCGGAGGGCGTCGGTGCGCACTTCCTCCGGTGCGTAGCGAGCGAGGCGGTTGAACTCATGGAGGTACTCCATGACAGTTCGGTTGCCTTGTTGCAGGTCGCGGAACTCCTGCTGCTTCACCGCGATGACACCGGCGGGGACGTGGGCGGCACGAAAGGCGATGGTGAACTCCGCCCAAGTCACCATGTGGCCCTCTGGCTGGGACGCACGGTAGTTGTCCCACCATTCAGCGACGGGACCCTGGAGCTGGTGAGTGGCGAAGGCCACCCGCTCCCGGTCGGTGCAGGGGAGGAGGTCGAGCTTCTTCTCGATGGTGTGAAGCCAATCTCCGGCCTCCATCGGGTTGGTTGTGCTCGAGAAGGTGGGCGGGCGCACGCGCAAGAACTCGGAGAGTTGCGGAGCGGCCGCGGGTGCTGGTGCGCGAGGGGCGGGCTCCCCGTTCTGCAGACGGTCCAACTGAGCCTGTTGGTGCTGCATTTGGGTGAGGAGGGCGGTGATCAGATGGTTCTGATTCGCCATCATTTCCGCCAAGGTGGGGTGATTGGCGGAAGGCGACCCAGACTGACGTGGGCCCGTTGCACCCCAGTTGGGTACAACACCCTCAGGCGCATCTCGGCTCCCTCCTGCTCCGTTGTTAGAGCCGGTGTTCTGGTGGTCGGCCATCTTCTGAATATCCAAAGTGACGAAGCAAAAGATGACGAAACAATAATACAACCAAAAATTAACATATAGCATTCAAGCACACAAATATATCAAGTGGTATAAATAGTTCATTACAATTAAGTTCTTATTCCATCTACAACCCAACTCGTTGCAGACGGCACCACATACTAAATTAAGATCTTTGTTTGAATTTGCGTCTCCTAACGCCTACTCGCCACCGGAGGCGGTCTCCGTGCTCTCGGAACCACGAGTACGCGGCTCCAGAGAGATGGTGGGCTCGAGAAAATTCTCGATGATGGAGTCGGAGACGAGGCCGGGGCGTGGTGTAGGGGCGCTGGTGGAAGGCCTGGCGGGGGAGGGTCGTGGCGGGATCCTCTTGGGGCGAGGGAGGGGTTCACGGATGGGCTTCTTCTTCCTTGGAAGAAGAGGAACCATCTCCGCAATGTCCTTCTGCAGCTGCATGATCTTGCGCTGCAGCTCGCCGTTCTGTTGGATCAGGTTCTTCGTTTCTTCACGAAGAAATGCAACCGCCTCATGGTGCTCGTCGGCGTCGAGCACCGCCTCAGTGTGGAGATCATCCATGGCCTGCAGAAGACGCGACTGCCGGGCCATGACCGGATCACGCACGGAGTGAACTCCGAGGTAGATGCTACGGTGGGCTCCGGGAGTACGCTTCGGTACAAGCCGGAAGGATGAGTTCTGAAGACGATCGTCGTAGATCATCCTCAGCTCCATGAGGGCCTGAAGGGCGACTCGTTGGCACGCGACGTCGAAAGTCGGGCCTCCAAGTGCGGTGGTGTAGGGCGGCAGGTGTTCTCCAAAGCCATGGACGGTGAGGGAGACGTCACAAGGCCCGGCGAACTCGTCGGGGTAGACTCCTTGAAATTCGGGTTCGAAGAGGAACCCGAGGAAGGTGAGCATCATGCGGAGCTCCCGGACGAAGCCCTCGTAGTGACGGCAGTAGCTGTGGACTTGGTAGACAGGCATCTACAAAACAGTAAGTTGAATAAAAGTGAGGAGAGGAACAAAGTTTATGAAGTAGATTTTCAAGAAATAATTTCCTATGGCTAATGGCTAGGCGGGTCTGTTTGGCTTCCTACAGTCAAGTCGGCTCTGATACCATCTTGTAGCGCCCCGATTTAACAAAATCGAGACATTATTGAATTTCCATAGAAAAACAATAATACAAGAGGTTCATCATGCGACAACGTACATACGATAAAATCCATGGTACGCAGACCATATTTATTACAACATTGTTTTAATAAAAACGATAATAATAAAGGTAAACAGCGGCATGACGAACGTCTTCTTCAGGATCTTTCTTCTCGACTGGGTCGCTACTCCAGACCGTCTTCAAGATAAGCATCCTCTGTGGGGTCCAACGGGTATGAGTACAAAAAGTACTCAACAAGCCACCGCAAATGCAAATAATAATGCAGGATAATAAACAAGGAAGGATAAGGGCTAACAATGCGGAATAAAGCAGTTGCAGTTATGGCATTTAGTGTAATCATATTTTTAATCATGCGGAAAGTAAATATGAACATCATCAACATCAACTAACTCGAGGAGTACGTTTTACCTCCTCGCACAACGGTCCTTACATGTCAATCCATCATGCACATACATATTCAAAGTAAACTAACTGGGGGATGTCACGCAACCCGCCCTTGACCGTGGGCTCGGCTTTTCGAAAAGATTTAAGACTCTGATCAGAGATGTACTACTGTACCCACAAGGCACGCACTCATCCCAACGAGATGACCCATTTCACGGGAACTCGTGCCAAAACCTCAATATGAGATGTTCCAAGCGATAACCACCCGCTCTAGGTTTCGCCGGCGCGCCGGGCCGCATCCCGGCTAACGTCGCACCCCCCTTTGCGCCACATTGGTACAAGTCACCCGCAGGTGCAACTTGACCCATCTCCAAATGGTGGCCTCGGTTTGGAACAACCCATACCTTAGTTAGGACTTACCCACTAGACTTGTGGTTAGTACGTAAGTGTATTGCAACGGATCCCTCAGACCGGTCCTTATAGTGCCCCGGGTGCGACTGACCAATGCCCTAGCTTGCACCCGGAACCCACCATGCAAACACTCACAACCATGACTCATCACCAACAGAATTTCCAAGGACAAGAAGTAACGGGGATCATATAATAGAACCATTTTGCTACGACTCATTTTTATCCTATAGCGGCCGTGTCAATACATTGGACACTAGCTAATATCATTGATCATATGGTGACAAGGAGGTTAGGCGAGATAGCATGGCTTGGGTTGCACATCAAGGTCGGGGGATCCTAAATAAATATAATGTAAGGGTTCATTTGACTAATGCATATACATAACCTATGTGTTTTAGCGATAGTCGATTCAGACATGGGTTCAATATGCTCAAAAGAATTGTTTGGTGACTTGCCTTGTTCAGCAAAGGGAGAGGGAGGGACTTCGGGGAAGTACTCCGGCTCCTCGGCGACGTCGTAGTCTTTTTAGTATAAAGCAAAATAAAAAGAACACAACATCCAATCAAACAGCATAACATTACATTATAAACACATAAGTTAAAGTTGGTTTGATTATAAAATAAAAATAAATTCAATGGTTAAAGTTCTGAAATTTATTTCTCCATTAATTTAAAATGAATCTAAATGAATTATTGTTTTTCAAGAAAGGGTTTTTAAGTGTGTATAATACTACATTAAGTTTTCTAATCAATTTAATATAAATGATTCAGAGAAAACTCAGTGGTTCTAGTGTTTAAACAGAAAGGAACAATTATATAAATTTTCTGGAGTTTAAATATTTAAATTTGCATTTTAATACTAAGGGCATTTGAATACCTATTTGAATAAACATGAAAATGTCAAAATAAACCTACTGTTTTTATTGCATAAACATGTAGAGAATAATTTTATGAATTTTCTAAAATTGGAATGGTAATTTTTAGAGTTCAAATGCATTAGATATGAATTTTACAAGTTTAAAAGCATTTCTGGAATTTATTTTCAAATTTTAAACCTCTCGGGTCCACGGTGAGCCAGGCCCACGGTGAACCCGCGCACTGTGCGCGTGCGCCGGGTCGATCTGGACCGTCGGATCCAGATCCGACGCGCGAGGGCGAGGCGGGACGCGTAAGTCGCGATGGACGGCTAGGATTAAAACGTTCGAACCGGTACCACGTGGACGCACGAGATTAAATGCGGAGTTTTAAAACAAACGGACGCACAGGATCGCACCGTACCGCTTCGCTCAGATCCGACGGCCAGGATTAAACCGAACAGATGATTTAACCCAAGCGTTGGATCTGGATCGCACGGCCAGGATTGAATCCGGCACAGTGCGTGTCGGGGGGGTAAAGTACCCCTTCTTCCCCGACTCCGGTGGTACGACGGCGAGCGATTCCGGTGAGGTCGAGGGCTATCTAGTCTAGCTAGAGCTAAAAACGGAAAGGGGGTACCGAGGGGAACAAAAGGGTACCGTTGCGGTGGTCCGGGGTCGACGGAGTGAGGCCGGCGATGAGCGGTGGCGGCGAAGGTTCTCGGTTCCGAGGCGGGGACGGCGATCCGGTGAGGTTCGTCGTCGACGAAGTGGTGGCCGAGGTCGGTGAGGTCCAGGCGGTCACGACGGTGGCGGAGGCACGGGCGGGGACGGTCCGAGGCGACGGCGAGCGGTGGCCGGAGGTGAATCGGAGGGTGTGCTCTAAAAAGTGAAATGCGAGTGCTCTGTTCGTTCTCGAGGCGATTAAGCGTGGGGGTCGAACGCGGCTCAGGCTGGGGGTTTAAATAGGACGCCGGAGAGGGCTCGCATGCAAGGAAACCGGCCGAGGGCCTTTACTCGCCGGCGATGGCTCGGCCATGCACGCGGAGCGGCGAGCCCGTGGCGTAAAGGCGCTGTTTAACGGGGGGGAAACGGTCGACGCGACGCGGGGGACCGATTAATGGCGACGGATTAATGCGGGACGGGCCGGCGAGGCGGATCCGAGGGCGAGGTCGTCGGCCGGCGCGATTTGGGGGCGACGGCGGGAGGTTGAAGGCGACACTGACATGCGGGGGCCACTGGTCAGTGAGCGCGAGCGGGCGAGGGTGGCGACTGACGGTGGGGCCGAGGTGTCGGGTTCGCGCGCGAGGGGAAAGGTTTCGGCGCCGACAGGTGGGGTCCATGTGTCAGTCTAAGGCGAGCGCGGTAACGGGCTGGGCCGGCCGGGAGAGGGAGAAGGGAGGGAGGGGAGCCCATTACTGTTCTAATACTTTTCTGAATAAAAATAATTCCAGAAAATAGATTAAAAGATTAGGGTTACTTCCAAGGCTGGTAAAAATTTATAAAAATTCTCAAAATTATATTTTGGCCTTAGGATCATATACAAAAAGTTTCACCTCCTAATTTGGTCATCTACTCTATGTTGTAGTTCAAAAGGGTATAAAAGGTATTTAAAAGTATTTTCTGAAATAATAATTCCCAGAAATTGAATTTAATAATATTTTTATTGGTTTGAAAATTTGGGGTGTCACACCTTATTCCCAGCAAAGTAACACTCGATTATATTTTTGATGATTCCATAATACATAGTTTTGTGTTCTTGTCCATCAACGACCCTTATAGCAACTCTAGTATTAGTTGTTGCCGCCAGAGGTCGATACGCTTCAAAAATAGTTGAACAGAAGCGGAAACTATTAACATCATATCGACCATAACTTTTAGCACTAATACTTCCGTAAGAGAGTTGTCGCAAGTCTATATGTACATTGTCAGCGAGCATGCATTGCAAATCATACGAGTTTTAAGATAATTAACCTAATAGAGTAAAATAATACGTGTCACAAAAGGTAAGGATTTACATGTTCTCTGAACCAAGTGAGGAAACTAGGCCCGCCATTTACTCCTTCTCGACGCAATTTATCTAATTGCTTCTTCGTTGGTTGACGACTAGATGTCAAGTATTTCGCATCAAACATACTGTCATTGTAACGAATAGGTAAACAAACAGGTATGAAATATCGTTGGTAAAATATAAAACTAAAAAGCATTTACTTACACGAAATATTGTTCCATCTCTTCTATATTTGAGTACATGTAGAGCAAAGCATATGTTCGTTCTTCCTGAGTTACATAATATGTCATGGAGACACCAATAGTTATGCCCTTCTACCCAAAAATTTGGAGGTCACTACAGGGATTGTCTCCATCTACATGGTACTGTGTAGCAGGTGTGTTGACATTGTGATGCTCAGCGAAGTATACACTAGTGAAGTATGCTATCTCTTTCAATTTAAATTCTTCCGCGATACAACCTTCAACTCTGGCCTTATTGTCAACCATCGCTCTAAGCTTTTTTAGGTACCTTTCAATGTGATACATCCACCTATATTGCATAGGGTCACCTACCTTAGCTTTATATGGCAGATGAACCAGTAAATGTTGCATTGGATTGAAGAATCTTGGAGGGAATATTTTTTCTAATTTACATAAAAGCATTGGTATCTCTTTCTCCAGCATCTCCATCATATCTTTCTTAATTTCTTTAGTAGAAAGTTGTCTATAAAAATGGCGCAGCTCAGCTAACGCCTTCCACACATCATCATTCAGGTAACCGTGCAACATTATAGGAATGAGTATTTCCATTATTATGTGGTAATCGTGACTTTTCAATCCATTTAACTTCTTTGTCTTCGAATTCACAGCTCTTCTAAATCCTGTGGCGTAACCATATAGGAATTTCAAATTTTTTAACCACCTCATTACTTGTTTTTTCTTTAGGTTTTAAACAAAATGGGGCACGTGGCTTGCCACCACTATTCGTCAACTCAAGGGTTGGTCGATTACAAATCTCAGCTAAATCTCTTCTTGCCTTTACATTATCTTTTGTCCTGTCCGCAAAATTCATACATGTACTTATAATGTGAGAAACCAAGGGTTGGTTTCGGAGTCTGTGATGAGTGATTGACAGATTTTATCCTCTGATTTGAAGGGGTCCCTCCAAAGGGGTTCGTAGGTTGTTTCACTAAAGGGTTCGGTGGGTCTGTTTTTCTGCGGCTGTTGCAGCGAAGTGTGCCTATCGGAGGGGTCCGACAGTACACAATGACTAGGTTGTACCGAAGGTCTCGGTACTTTGGGTGGTACACCAGAGTGTGTGCCGAAGGTTGCTTACCCGGAGAGGTCTCTGGGGTACTGGATACACTTGTCTATTTGTATGTGGTGCGCAGGTGACTTCGGAGGCCACGGACGGTTCGCAGCAAGTGAACCTAGGTCAAGCGGGATGCTTGATGCCAGGCGAGCGGGGAGCTCCGTCACGAAGGCTGCGTGGGGTCAAGGTCAGTCCTCGGGTCAAGGTGCACTAGGCGAAGGCAGAGAGTGCGGAGTGTGGCTCCGGCTGAAGGTACTCTGAGACAAAGTCCTCAGAGGCGAGGCACTTCGAAGGGTACTCCAAATGGAGTGACTTCAGAGTATGGTGGATAAGTCCTCAGCAATGAGGCAAGGTGTTCGAAGTGTGCTCCGGAGGGAGGCACTCAAAGGTATACCCGACGGAGGTCTCAGAAGTCGAGGTGCATCAAAGGCATGGTCCGGGTGAGGTTCGTCGAGGAGTGTGCTTGGGGAGAGACACTACGACGAAGGGCTCATGGAATGCTTCATGCGAAGGCCTTGGACGAGGGAGGGACTTCGAAGGGTGGTACTCCGAAGGTGGGGCTTCGGAGTGAGGCTGACTTGAGGTACTTCGGCCATGCATGGCTTTGGTACACGGACTAACGGAGTTCGAGCTGGGAGAAGCTGCGAAACCGTGGTGGTCCACTCCGGAGGTGTTGGTGCGAAGGCCCAATGGCTTTGATGGCTTCGGCTCAGAACCGTGTCTGTATCGAAGGCTGACTTCGGTGAAGCGAAGGTCGTCAGGATCAAGGCTTCTCACCGAAGCTACCGCACCCCTCGCGTGCGAAGGGGTGCTTCAAAAGAATCCAAGACTGCAAAGGTTGACCGTGTCTGCTCTGCAAAAGCTGATGCTGTCTCCTCTGCGAAGCTGACAAAAGAAGCCTCCAAAGAAAGTAGACTACCAGCTGTACCCCCTGTTCCGATGAGACAAAAACAGTGTAAACCCTAGGGGTAAAGTAGTCTATTCACAGGGTTGAATAGTGCCTATAAATAGTGGAGGCTAGCCTAGGCCACAGCAACATTTTGAGCAGCCATTTTTGAGCTCATGTGCTAGCCGCCACATTCTTTGTATTCAGTCTGTGAGTTCATTTTGTGTTCCCTGTTCAAGCAATGAAACTTTGATTCTATTTTCATTTATTGTTTGAACTTGTATGCCTACTTTGCTCTGCATGCTTTGATTTCTCTGTGCACCATCTTCTTTTGGGTTGAGTTTGTGCACTAGATCTCTTCTGGAGAAGTGTGTGAGAAGTCTGTTCGTGTGAAGTGTGTGTTTTTCAGTGTCTGTTCGCTCTGTGTAAACTGGAGGCAAGACCTCTCTGATTACTAGTGAAGCACTGTTCGAAGCCCGTTTTCTTCCCTTGTCGAAGTCCTCGGCGAAGTGTGTTCAGTGTGCGTTTAGACTTTCGAAGTACGAAGCCTAGCACCAGTTGCTATCGCTGAGTATTTGGTCGAAGTCCTCAGAGGGAAGTCTGCTCTTGCGAAGGGTGAAGTGCGAAGCCTGCTCGAAGGCATCCAGTGTGCGGAGCCTGCACTGACTTAGCAGAGTTGAGTTTTTGGTGTTGTGGGTGGAGCGAAGTCTTCTTGACTTCGAACTTTTGCTCCTAGCGAAGCCTGGTTTCGGAGCTGTAAAATACCTCCGAACCAAAAATTCAAAGGGTGTGTTCGAAGCCTGTTCCGCAGAAGACAGAATTAAAACAGAAGATTATTTATAGCCTGAAATTCTAAAAGATCCCATTCACCCCCCTCTGGTCGCCGTTTCTGGTCCTACATAATGTTTTCACCAACATTACGTTCCTCATGCATAACGTCAATGTTGTGCATCAGAATCAGTGATTTGACATACGACAATTCCCATAAGCCACATATGTGGGTCTAGTTATGTTCGATTCCGAATCCTATAAATCCACCCTCATTTTCATTAAGGACCAACTCATTTAGCATATCAGCGATTTCTGTACCATTTAAACGCCTTGGTGGTCCCTTTATAACAACATTGTCCTTCTAGAAACTGTTCCTCTCTAACCTAAATGGGTGATTCATGGGCAAAAAGCATCTATGACAATCAAAATAACAAATCTTTCCCCCGAAGTTCAGATGAAAACAATCTGTGTCCTTCACACATATCAGACATGTCAGCCTTCAATGACAACTCCAACCAGATAAAATATTGTATGCCGTAAAATCATGGACCGACCATAGATACGTAACTCGAAGATTGAATTTTTGCTTCTGATCATAGTCATATGCTTCAACTTCATTCCACAATTGTTTCAACTCTTCAATTAAGGGTTTCAGCATCACGTTCAGGCGTGTTCCAGGATGCTCTGGACTGGGTATAATGAGACTGTTGATAGAAAAAATGGCATTTATGGCTAGATGGTCAAAATATCAATTTTTGATGATTTGGGCCAAAAGTACACATGTCCAGAGTCTGTCCGAAGCCCTATAGGGCCGAAGTACGTCAAGCTATGGGCTCCGAAAGCCTCTATCCAGCCCATGGGCTTCGGCCAGGAAGACTTCGGAGGCCCACATTGGCCGAGCCCCACGTTGGCCGAAGCCCACGCTACCGAAGCTTCGGCCCGAGGAGCAAGCCTCGACGGGCCTGGCCAAAGCCCACACTACTGAAGCTTCGGCTCGAGGAGCGAGCCTCGACGGGCCTGGTCGAAGCCCACGCTACCGAAGCTTCGGCCCGAGGAGCGAGCCTCGATGGGCCTGGCCAAAGCCCACACTACCAAAGCTTCAGCCCGTGGAGTGGGCCATACTGGCCTGGCCGAAGCCCACCTCGGTAGAGACAGAGTTGGACGCATTTCCAGCTCAATCTCTATCTCTATCTCAATCCGGCCGGGTTAATAGAAGATTAGATTAGGAGTTAACCCCCTATAAATAAAGAGATCTAGCCGGCGTGAGAGCCCCCCCCCAAACTCAAACCAAACCAAAGCCATGCTTTGATCGTACCTTTACTTTTACCTTTACTTTTCTGTACCTCTTCGTGGGTTTGCCTGGAAGCCCTCCGTCCGCCGCTACGGAACAGTGGTAAGCCTTGGTACTTCTCCTGTGAAGTCCCCGTTAATCTACGTAACAGATTGCTATCGCCTTGTTACTTCGCCTATGAAGTATCCGCTAATATACGTAACAGATTGCTACCTTCGCTACCCGTGCAACACTTAGCAAAATTTGGTCCTTGGGCTGAATTGGTACTTCACACTCTTCTGTTGCAGGCTTCGCGCTTTCGGAGCCCCCTTCGCCAAAGGTGTCCGAAGCTGAGAAATCGTTTTCGGAGGTCCCTGGGACACCCTTCGACGAGACAGCAGGCTTTGACAACAGGCTTCGCCAGCAGACTCCGGCAAGACAGGCTTCACCATGACCGTACTCCGCGCTGGACGAAGTTGCACTCGCGCGTGACCTTCGCGTCACTACTTCGTAGTTTACTGTGTCGGAGATCGCACGCCGAACCCCGTTGTTCGGAGGAGATCACTGCGTCTAGACCCGTTCGGAGTCCATCTTCGACTGGATCAGTCCAAATGCCGAAGCACCCTTCGGCGGAATACTTCGAACTAGACACCAAGGATCGCTGTATCGGAGGTGTCACGCCGAACCCCGCTGTTCGGAGGTGATCACTGCGTCTAGATCCGTTCGGAGTCCACCTTCGGCCGGATTAGTCCGAACGCCAAAGCACTCTTCGGCGGAGAACTTCGCACCAGACGCCGAAGGTACCCTTCAGCGCACCCTTCGCATCAGACTTCGAACCAGACAGGCTCCGACTAGTTTGTTGATTTTATTCTGTTTAATCTATTTCTTTCAGCTAATTGGATTATTTTGTGTAATCTGGTTGCCTGGCGACTCCACCCCCCTTATCACTATTAAGGGTAGTCGGAACGCAACGTCGGTGCCACGTCACGCTTAGGCTTGTCCCTAAGTATCCGTGCACTTTTGGATCGTCGAACTGACCCAAGTGCGGGGGCACGTTTCCGTGTCAACACACTTTTTGGCGACTCCGCTGGGGAAGAGCCACGCCAACATCATGAGTACATCTACATAGGCCACCGGTACATCTACATCGACTACTATGACTACATCGTCGGTGGACGCAATAGGAGGCGCGGAAATCGATAACCGCAACATATTGTCACCCACACTTGAAGATATCCCAGTAGCAGACCGAGCAGAGATCGAGGCAAAATTAAAGGTGCTCCAAGACATGATGCTTGGGGGCTACATCAAGACACGCGCAGGCTTCATCAAGCGCGACATCGTCACCCCCGACCTCGCTTAGGTCCAGGTAACACCTGTATCGCCTCGTTTATCTTCTTTAGAAATTGAGCAAAAAATAGCCGCATTAGTAGATCAAGCCGTTAGTGCTTCGCTAGCCAACCGTTTAGATTCGGCAGTCAGCTCCCAAGTAGAGGCGACTCTTAGAAGGTTCGGCTTCACTGAGGCCGTACCCTGGTTCCTATAGTTAGTGCACCTACAGCAATAATGTCTCTGGCCTCACCACTTATGACCGAGACCAATCTTTACACCTACGGTCAAGCTAACGCTGCATACCACGCACCACCGCCTGTGCCGATACCCACGCTACCCGCACCACACGCGCAGACGCCTAGACACGATCACGTTATACAAATAGCACGTAGGGAAGAAGCACACGGCCGACATGCCGATATCCCACCGCGTGTCACGCCCCCGCATGAGAGGCGCGCACAAGAACCATACCAAGATGATTTAGATGAGCGGGTTCGTGCACTATTTAGAGAGTGTGCCGGCTTCATGCCCAAGAGACGGGTTAAGGTTTACCATAAGCCCTACCCCGACCATCTTGATACGGTACCCTACCCCCGCGGCTATAGGATCCCTGAATTCACTAAGTTCGATGGCGAGGGTAGCAAGACCACACTAGAACACGTTAGACAATTTTTCGCGCAGTGTGGAGAGGTTAGCTGGATAGATGCCCTAAAGGTTAGACCATTTTCTCTCTCGCTATCCGGCACAGCTTTCACTTGGTTTTCGGCGCTATCACCGAACTCCATTCACACGTGGGACGATTTAGAGCGGAAATTCCATGATTATTTCTACACGGGTGAAACAGAACTAAGACTTTCACATTTGACATCGGTTAAGAAAAAATCTAGTGAGAGCGCCTCTGAGTATATCAAGCGTTTCAGGGATACTAGAAACCGATGTTTTAGTCTTAATATTTCAGAAAGGGACTTGGCGGAATTAGCTTTTAATGGGTTGTGTTCCGAGCTTAAAGAAAGGTTGGATAACCAAAACTTTTTAGAAGTTAGCCAAGTTCTACAGCAGGCTCTGTGTAACAGCCCCAAAATTAAAAGGGAATAAAATAAAGGAAAAATAATATTAAATGAATTTCTGAATTTTATTATTAAAGAAAACTCCTAAAAGAGCCTTATTAAAGCCAAACAGAGACAAATATTCAAAATTTGGACTTGAAAATTTTATGGGATAAACTAGAGGCCAAGAAATATTTTTGAGAATTTTTACAAAATTTTAGCAACAGTGCTTCAAGCCTTAATCAAATAATTGATATCCTGGAATTATTTTAATTGGAAAATACATTTTAAAGCTTAATGGGCCGCAACCCCGTTTCCCCCTCCGAAGGCCTTTCGGCCCAGCCCAACGCAGCCTCTCTCGCTGACAGGCGGGGCCAGCCTGTCGGCGCGCCCCCTCCTTCTCTCTCCCGCGCCACGCCCCGCCAGGTCCACTGGTTAGTCTCTGATTTCCCCCGCTCGCTCGCTGTCACACCGGGCCCACGCGTCGGCACCGCACCCCATCGCTGACGACCCGAGCCCACTCGCCAGCTTCTTCTTCTCCGATGGAATTTTCCCCAATTCTCGCCGGCCGAACCCTAGCCTTCCAAATCCGCCGTCGCCAGCCCCCTTTCCAAAAATTGAGCACGCCAGCGTGCTTACCTTAACCCGGAGCTCCCTTTCCCTTTATTCCCCGATCGAATCAAGCCCGGATCGCCGGCAATTGGCCGCATGGAAAGCTTGCCGGCGCCAGGATGGGAACCTTCGGGTTTCCCCTGTTACCCTGCCAAAAACCCACCGCCGGCGCCCCTTTATAAAGCCCCGGCCTCACCGCGTTTCGCCACAACACCAGGACCCTAGCCATCGCAAACCCGAGCCGCCACTTCCATCTTTTTCGGTTTTTCACTGCTTCGACTCCGGCAAGCCTTCGTCGGCGCTTCGGGCCACCTCCACCCTCGTCGTCAACGCCACCGGGACCGCCGTTGCCACTGCTCCCTCGGCCTCGCCTCCGTTCGTGTTCCCCGCCGCCGGATCGCCGTCGCCACCGTCGACCCAAAGGTCTTCATCGCCTCCCCTCGCCGCCGGCCACCTCCGGTCTCCGTTCGTCCCCATCTCCGGTACGAATAAGACCCTTGAGCTATGCTCGTTCCATTTTTACGCTCGGATTAGCCCCTAGACCGCCGCAACCGTCGTCGCACGCCTCGCCGTCGCCGGGGAAGACGGTACCCCTCGTCGTCGTCCTGTGCCGTGCCGGTCGAGATCGTAGCCACTCGATCTGCAATGGACGGCTGGGATTATAACCCGTGATCAAGCGCTCGGATGTGTTTGACCCTCGGTTGACCGGTATCGACGCATCTCAGCCGTTCATCGCCACTTAAGTACCCCGCTCCGCTGGCGATCGTGGGATCTGGATCCAACGGTCCAGATCCAATCGGCCCACGCGCACAGTGCGCGGGTCCATGGTGGACCTGGCTCACCGTGGACCCACAGCTGTTTCTGGTTTAAATAAAATTCAGAAAAATGGTTTAAACTTCCAAAATTCATATCTTGCTCAAATTAACTCAAAATTTCACCATTTTAATTCTGGAAAATTTATCTTTTTATTCTCCACACTTTCATGCAATAAAAACCATATGTTTACTTGGCCTATAATAATCTTATTAAATAATGAAGAGAATTCCCCTTTAGGGTTTAATTAATACTTTAATTAAATAATTCAGATAAACCCTTAAAAATTTATAAATTAATTTCATAAGATATAATGGCCCCATTTCACTGTTGTTAATACAATAAAAATGGAGTAACCATTTTGTCCATGACATTTTATTAAATTACACTTCTAAGTCCCCTTTAGGATTTAAATCATATTACATTTAAATAATCCAGAAAAATCCTTAAAAATATATATATTAATTTCTGGGGACACAATGACTCCCTTACACTGTTTATAAGCCAATAAAAATATAATGATTCATTTTGCCCATTTCATTTTATTAAATAACCTTTTCAAGGCCCTTTAAAATAAATGATTAACTCATATGATAAAAATGCAACCCTTTACAAAAATATCATGAATACTTATTCAATAAATTCAGAGGACTTAATTCCGCTGTTTTAGTGCAACAAAAACCACATGTTCACTTTGCCCACTTTAATCTAGTAATTAATATTGCAAAAGCCCTTGTAGGATAATTGAGTAATTCATATAATAGAAGTTAAACACTTTATAAAAATGTCATGACAACTTATATAATAACTTTAGAGAACCTAACAACTTGAGTTTACTATTTTTAATACAATAAAAATAGAATATTCATTTTTACCCACTTTGTTCCATTAAATCATATTACACAAAGCCCTTTTTAATAGTAAAGATCCATACTTTATAACAAACTTCAAAGACTTAATATTTTAAAGTCACTATCTTTGATACCATAAAAACATCAAAGTTAATACCTTTTTAGTTCATCTCTAACAAGAGGAAATAAAAACCCCTAGGAAAAATAATTACATAAGTCATAAATTCAGAAATCTCATTAGAAATCAATCTTAAATATTTAAGTAACAATTCCCTAAAATTTAAGACTTTATCTCCTTTACTTAAATCCAATAAAAACATGTATGTTGATATGGTTGATTTGTTTTGGATTGTTTATTGAATGTTTTATTTACTTTTCCGTATCGAGAAGACTACGTTGTCGTCGAAGAGCCGGAATATTTTCCCGAGGTTCCACCTTCACCATTCGCGGATCAAGGCAAGTCATCGACCACCTCTGTTGAAACAGTTGATCATCATTGAGCCCATGTTTTAATAAATATCGCTATAACTCATAGGTTAATATTGCATTAGTCCAATAATCAAGCCTTACACTTATAATTATTAGATCCCCGTCCTTGTGTGCAAACCCAAGCCATGCTTATTGAGCCTTAACTCCTTGTCGCTCTACAAATATTATATTAGCTAGTGCCCAATGTACCGGCACAACCGCTATAGGATGAAAAGAATGAGTCGTAGATAGATGGATTCTGTTATATGAATTTCCCAGTTATTCTTGTCTCTGGACTCTGTTGGAGTAGGCTATGTTATAAGTATGGTGGGTTCCGGGTGCAAGCTCGGAAAATGGTTGGTCGCACCCGGGGCACTATAAGGACCGGTCTGCGGGATCTGTTGCAAAGCATTTCCGTACCAACCACAAGTCTAATGGGTAAGTCCTAACTGGAAGTGTGGAACACTCCGTCTCTCGGCACCATAGTGGAGGGGGCAAGGGGCAAGCCTGCGGGCGACTTGTACCAAAGGAGGCTCAAGGGGGGGTATGGTGGGGCACCGACGCGTCGGGACACCATATGAAACCTATAAGAGGGTGCTGTTGATTCGGAGAGGACCATATGGAAGGTTTTGGCACGAGTTCCCGTGAAATGGGTCATCTCGTTACACTTCGGTGTAAGTGATGAGTGCGTGCCTTGTGGGTATAGTGGTACATCTCTGATCAGAGTAAAATCAATCTTTTCGAAAAGCCGAGCCCACGGTCAAGGGCGGGTTGTGTGACTACTCGCAGTTAGTTTACTAATGTTTGAATGGTTGAGTTATTCATGGCATGTAAGGACTGTTGTGCGAGGAGGTAAAACGTACTCCTCGAGTTAGCCGATGATGATGCATACACATGTTTACTTTTCAGTACTAATAAATTGATCACCTTTAATGCTTTACAATTATGCTACTTCCGCAAAACTAGCCACTATCTCCCTTGTTACTACCTTGCATTATATTTGCATTCGGTGGCTTGCTGAGTACTCCTGTACTCACCCCGTTGATTTACAACATCAGAGCCCGTCTACTACGAGGAGGATGCAGGTCTGGAGTAGCGACCCAGTCAAGGCGAAACTGGAAGGAGGCGTTCATCTAGGACCCTTGATTTTATTAGTTTCTCTTCATTTTCATTCACTTTTGTATTAATGCGGTCTACGAACCGTGAATGATTGCCCGTATTGTACGTGGTCGCTTGATGAACGTCTTGGTTTATTGATTTTCTTTGGAATTTCAATAAAGGTCCTGATTTATTAAATCGGGGCGCGACACTCTGGTCCAAGAAGGTCAGGCCAAAGATAAGAAATTTATGAAGACGTTTAGCAAGCCTAGGGCCGAACTCCACATCATGGAACGCTTCGATGAGGAGGAGTCAGAGGAGGAGGATTCGACCGACATGTACACAGCCGAATGGGTCTGGAACACTAAGAATAAACCCGCCACCTGCTCCGAGTTACGACCATCCCCGACAAAGAATCGACTCAATGAGGTCAAGTATTCGTTTGATGTAACTAAGTGTGATAAAATATTTGACTTTCTCTTAAAAAGCCAGCTTCTCAGGTTACCTAAAGGTCAAGTCATTCCACCTGCCGACGAGTTAAAGAAACATCCATACTGTAAGTGGCATGATTCACATTCTCATAATACTAATGATTGCAATGTTTTTCGACGACAGATACAATCGGCCATGGAAGAAGGACGATTGAAGATAGACCATGATCCAAAGATGAAGCTGGATAAAGATCCTTTTCCAGTCAACGCCGTTGACCTCGGCGAAAAGAAGGTATTGATTCGGCCAGAACAGGCCGAGTCGGCTAAAGGGAAAGAGGTAATCGTTGGAGAACCGCGCACTCGCACACTCGTACCGAAAAACCCCGAGGTAGGAGTGTGGAAGCAGAACGTTAATACCCCTTTGGCCAAAGCTCGCAAGAGGCCGAAGGTGACATATGATATGCTGTTGAACAAACATCAGAGAAGGGCCAAGGAAGTAGGTCCGCACTCTAAGCTAAAACAGCCGAAGGGTCCAAGAATTTCGAAGGGTGGCTTCGGTCCGAAGTCGGCGAACCCTCCGCACGAGGGCTTCAGGACACAATGGCCTAGAGCTCCGCACGGTGGTTCTGAGCCACAATGGTCGAACCCCCTGTACAACAGCTTCGAGCCCTAGTGGTCGGGTCCCCTTTACAACAACTTCGGCCCCCAATGGCCGAACCCTGCACCACACTGGACTTCTCCGATGGGAGGCTTTGGCCCGCACTGGCCGAACATACCTCCGGCCTGGCAGGATCCTTCGCTGGTGTGGTCAGAGACACCTTCGACTTGGCCGAACCCCCCGGGTGACGGGTTCGGCTCATAGTGGGCGAGGGCACTAGAGCCGCCGATGCCTCCGCCGTATGACTGGGCAGGGACCCCGTGGGCTCCGTACGTATCTAGGTCAGGGTACCCTCCGCAGCCTAACACTATGCCTTACTTTCCTTCGGAGTATTATGGATGGCAGGAGCAAACAGACGCAGCGGAGGGAGACATCGTCCACAAACTGTCTATGGTACCTCCGAATCGGACCCTGCAGAGTGAAGCTGAAAAGTGCGAGCACGCGGAGGCCGAAGTCAGGGAGTCCGAAGCCATAACTATCAGAGTTGGGTCTCAGGAAGTCCCAATCCCGAAGACTTTGTCGCCGAGGTCTGACGAAGGTAAGCCGCACGCTTCGGCCGAGCTCCGCGCCGAAGCTTGGTTCGATCAGCCGAACGAGGCTGATCCATTCGACGGGGTTCGCAGCGAAGCCCCCTTCGAACACAGGGTACCCGAGGCCGAAGGGCACACTTTTGCCAGAATTAACAGGAGTCGAACAATAGCTCCAGGCACCAAGCCACAGCCATCTTGGGCTCCTCCGGGCATGTCCAAATCACAGAAGAGACGCCTACAAAGGCTGCGGGCACAAGAGATGCGCGAGAAGGTAGCTAAGGCCGAGCGCGATGCTATCTTCGAAGAGATCCACCCTCGGCCAGCCATGAAGCAGGTATGGAGAGAGAAGCCGGTTGAGATAACCAACCCGGCTCCTAGTCCGAGCGACGACGATGACGACATGCTCGACGACGATTACTCACCCATCTCTGAAGGGCCCGCACCCTAGGCGATGGACATCAACATCGTCACATTACCTGCCGAGTTCGCCCTGCCGCACGATGAGGTCGAGGTCGCTCAATTGAACCTCGGCCCGCGCAATGCCATCTTCGAGAAGCCCGAGGACTCGGCTCGCCATCTAAAACCCCTCTATGTCAGCGGTCACATCGATGGGAAGCCGATCTCCCAGATGCTCGTCGACGGTGGCGACACTGTTAACCTAATGCCTTATTCATTGTTGAAGAAACTTGGTAGGGGCGAAGATGACCTAAAGAAGACCAACCTGATGCTCAACGGCTTCAACGACGAGAGCTCCGAGGCCAAGGGAGTACTCTCTATGGAGTTGACGGTGGGCAACAAGACGTTGCCGACAGTGTTCTTCGTCGTCGACGTACAAGGTAACTATAGTGTGTTACTCGGACGCGACTGGATCCATGCGAACTGTTGCATCCCCTCTACCCTACACCAGTGCTTAGTACAATGGGACGGTGATGAAGTGGAGGTCATCCCCGCGGATACTTCGGCCCAAGTATCTCTGGCCGATGTGTCGATTGACGCCGTCCATAACAAGGTAGAGTGTCTGTCAGGTAAAGATCTTTCGGATTACGACTTTGTTAGCGTATCCGGAGGACGGTTTGTACCAGTGTCTGTAAAGCCGGCTGGAGTAGCACGGCTATTTTTGTATTAGTGTTCATGTCTAGCAAGAGCAATCTAGATTGGCTAAAGTTTCGTGTGGAGCAGTATCGGTCTAATAAAGACGGTATTGCCGAAGCCATCGAGGAATTTAGCGAGGTAGAAAAATTAGGACAAGGTTTTGCGTCGGCCGATCCCTTGGGGGAAGTTGTTATAGGCAATGGTAGCATCCCGAGGATAACTTTTGTAAACCAACATTTACAGCCCGACGAAAAGGCTGAAGTAATAAAGTTACTTCGGTCGTACGTCGATTGTTTCGCATGGGAGTATAGCAAAATGCCAGGGCTGAGCCGCGAGCTGGTGGAGCATCGGCTGCCCATCAAGTCTAGATTTAGGCCTTATAAACAGCCTCCCCGCCGCTTTAATTCGGCCATATATGACCGAGTTAAAGAAGAAGTGGAGCGACTACTCAAGGCTGAATTTATTAGGCCATGCAGGTACGCAGAATGGGTTGCTAACATTGTGCCTGTAGAGAAGAAAGGGAGCGGCAAGATACGGGTATGCATTGATTTCAGGGATCTGAACAGAGCCATTCCAAAAGACGAGTATCCAATGCCAATAGCCGACATGCTGATCAACGATGCTTCAAGGCATAAGGTACTAAGTTTTCTTGATGGCAATGCCGGTTATAATCAAATCTTTATGGCTGAAGAGGACGTCTATAAGACTGCCTTTCGATGCCCTGGTTTTCTCGGTTTGTTTGAGTGGGTCGTCATGACTTTTGGCTTGAAAAATGTCGGCGCCACGTATCAGCGCGCTATGAACTTGATCTTTCATGACTTGTTAGGAGTCATGTTAGAAGTTTACATCGATGATGTCGTGGTCAAATCGGACGCTATGGGAAACCACTTAGCCGATTTGAAGGTTGCTTTCGACAAAATGCGAAAGTACGGGTTGAAGATGAACCCACTCAAGTGTGCTTTTAGCCTGTCGGCGGGTAAGTTCTTAGGTTTCATGATTCATGAGAGAGGCATAGAAATTGATCCTAAGAGTCTTGAAAAGATTAGAAACGTTGTGGCGCCGACATGCAAGAAGGATGTGCAAAAGTTGCTAGGCAAGTTGAACTATTTGCGTCGCTTCATATCCAACTTGTCCGGCAAGATTGATGCCTTTGTCCCCATACTCCGGCTAAAAAACGAAGCCGAGTTCACTTGGGAGGCAAGCCAACAAAGTGCTTTTGAGAAAATCAAGGAGTGCTTGTCATCACCGCCCGTGGTGAGAGCACCCAAAGTCAGAATTCCGTTTCGGCTGTACATCGCCGCTGAAGATGGCATGATTGGAGCCGTGCTAACCCAGGAGGTGGAGGGAAAGGAGTACATCATCACATTCTTGAGCCGTCGCCTGCTGGACGCCGAAACCAGGTACGCGTTTGTGGAGCGATTATGTTTATCACTTTATTACACATGCACCAAGTTACGCCATTATCTTCTCCCCACTACATGTGTTGTCATTTGCCAAACCGATGTTATAAAGCACATGTTACAGAAGCCGATTCTAAGTGGAAGAATCGGAAAATGGGCTTACGCGTTGATTGAGTATGATTTGGCCTACAAGCCCCTAAGAGCGATGAAAGGCCAAGTCGTAGCCAACTTTATAGTTGATCATCACATAGATGTTAGCTGGGGTGATGCTATTTCTCTAGTTGAGGTAGTACCATGGGAAATCTATTTTGATGGTTCGGCTTGCAAGAGTGGCCAAGGTATTGGAGTAGTTATCATATCGCCTAATGGTATGCGCTTTGAGACCTCAGCCTGACTAGAGTTTTCTTCCACTAATAATCAAGCCGAATACGAGGCTTTATTACTAGGTCTTGAACTACTAGAGTCTGCAGGCGCTAAGCATGCTCACACGTATGGTGATTCGTTATTAGTAGTACAACAAGTAGCTAAGAATTCTCAATGTTTTAATGGCTTGCTGAATAGCTACTTGGACAAATGCCTAGACATATTCACCACTTTTGATGATTTCAAAATATCTCACGTGTCAAGAGAAGCCAATTCAATCGCCAATGATTTGGCTCAGCAAGTATCTGGCTATCAAGTCAAGAGAGAGAAATTTTCTGTATTGGAGAAGCCGGTGTTTTGTCTCACTGCCGAAGCCAGTGATGCTGGACAGGCACACCCTTCGGGTCGAACCCCTCGGGTCGCTGAAGGCCACCGTGCGCCGAAGCCCCTAGGTCGGAGTGCCCCACCCACCAAGGGATCCGGCACACCGGAGTCTATAGTCTGAAGCCCCTCGGACGGAGAGGATTCCCTAGGGTTCGAACCCTCCGAAGGGCTTCGGCCCAGCACACTCCGAAAGGCCACCTCGGCCGGGCTTCGGCAGGAGCTGGAACGGCTCGGGGGGCACCCCGAAGTCAGTATTTTAGAAGTTTTTTCAGAGGATGGACCAGCAAAGCCCTCTGAAACATGTAAGGGTGATTGGAGAGTCCCAATCGTCCAGTATTTAAGAGACCCTAGTTGGGAAGGTCCTTTTAAAGTAACCGAGATCACTCCCGGCAACGCATACGTTTTGGAATCCCTACAGGGAGAGCGGTTTTGAAGAGCTTTGAATGGTAGATACTTGAAAAAATATTTCCCAAGTGTGTGGCAAACATCGTGAAGGTGTCGGAAAGCCGATACAAATGGTATCGTCTTCAGCTCGTTGTGCTTTTAGTTCACTAGTTCACTAAAAGGCAGGGGGCATGTGTTGATAGCAAAAAATGACATTTATGGCTAGATGGTCAAAATATCAATTTTTGATGATTTGGGCCAAAAGTACACATGTCCAGAGTCTCTCTGAAGCCCTACAGGGTTGAAGTCCGTCAAGCTATGGGCTCCGAAAGCCTCTAGCCAGCCCATGGGCTTCGACTAGGAAGACTTCGGAGTTCCACATTGGCCGAGGCCCACGCTGGCCGAAGCCCACGCTACCGAAGCTTCGGCCCGAGGAGCGAGCCTCGATGGGCCTGGCCGAAGCCCACGCTTACGAAGCTTCGGCCCGAGGAGCGAGCCTCGATGGGCCTGGCCGAAGCCCACGCTACCGAAGCTTCAGCCCGAGGAGTGAGCCTCGATGGGCCTGGCCGAAGTCCATGCTACCGAAGCTTCGGCCCGAGGAGTGGGCCTCGATGGGCCTGGCCGAATCCCACCTCGGTAGAGACAGAGTTGGACGCGTTTCCAGCTCAATCTCTATCTCTATCTCTATCCGGTCGGGTTAATAGCAGATTAGATTAGGAGTTAACCCCCTATAAATAGAGAGGCCTGGCTGGCGTGAGAGCCCCCCCAACTCAAACCAAACCAAAGCCATGCTTTGATCGTACCTTTACTTTTACCTTTACTTTTCTGTACCTCTTCGTGGGTTTGCCTTGAAGCCCTCCGTCCGCCGCTACGGAACAGTGGTAAGCCTTGGTACTTAGCCTGTGAAGTCCCCGTTAATCTACGTAACAGATTGCTATCGCCTTGTTACTTCACCTGTGAAGTATCCGCTAATCTACGTAACAGATTGCTACCTTCGCTACCCATGCAACACTTAGCAAAATTCAGTCCTCAGGCCGAATTTGTACCTCGCACTCTTCTGTTGTAGGCTTCGTGCTTTCGGAGCCCCCTTCGCCGAAGGTGTCCAGAGCTGAGAAATCGGTTCTGGAGGTCCCCAGGACACCCTTCGACGAGACAACAGGCTTCGACAACAGGCTTCGCCAGCAGACTCTGGCAAGACAAGCTTCGCCACGACCGTACTCCGCACCGGACGAAGTTGCACTCGCACGCGACCTTCGCGTCACTACTTCGTAGTTTGCTGTGTCGGAGATCGCACGCCGAACCCCGCTGTTCAGAGGAGATCGCTGCGTCTAGACCCGTTCGGAGTCCATCTTCGACCGGATCAGTCCGAACGCCGAAGCACCCTTCAGCGAAATACTTCGAACCAGACACCAAGGGTCGTTGTATCGGAGGTGTCACGCCGAACCCCGCTGTTCGGAGGTGATCACTGCGTCTAGATCCGTTCGGAGTCCACCTTCGGCCGGATCAGTCCGAACACCGAAGAACCCTTCGGCGGAGCACTTCGCACCAGACGCCGAAGGTACCCTTCGGCACACCCTTCGCATCAGACTTCGAACCAGACGGGCTCCGACTGGTTTGTTGATTTTATTCTGTTTAATCTATTTCTTTCGGCTAATTGGATTATTTTATGTAATCTGGTTGCCTGGCGACTCCACCCCCCTTATCACTATTAAGGGTAGTCAGAACGCGACGTCGGTGCCACGTCATGCTTAGGCTTGTCTCTAAGTATCCGTGCACTTTTGGATCGTCGAACTGACCCAAGTGCGGGGCACGTTTCCATGTCAACAGAGACATAGGAACATAAATTCATATTTCATACAAAACGCAAGTGGAAGGTTGTATGGAATAGAAAACACAGGCCAACAAGAGTACGACGATGCAGTTACATTGAAAGGCGTGAATCCATCTGTTGCCAACTTGATGCGAACATTCTTTGCATCCCTAGCAAAGTCTGCATCAAAATCATCTAGAGCCTTCCATGCCTCACCATCAGATGGGTGCACCATTACTTGATTATTCTCACGTACACCTTCTTTATGACATCGCATATGTCTAGCGGTTTTCTTTGAGAGAAACAATCGTTTCACCCGAGGTGTAAGAGGCATGTAACGAAGTTGCTTATGAGCAACCTTTGTCGTCACCTTTTCACCGTCTTCGTTTACGACCTCTACGAATCTCGGTTTACCACATTTTAAGCATTTCACCTCATTCCTATGTTCTTTCTAGAAAAGCATACAGTTATCTTGGCACACATCAATCTTTTCATACTCCATACTGAGAGCAGAAAGCATTTTCTTTGACTGGTACATGTCTTTCGGCACCTTATGGTTCATAGGAAGGATATCGCTGATCAGATTCACGAGCTCCTTATAACAATTGTTGGAGAATGCAAACTTTGACTTAATGGCCATAAGATAGGTCATGAAAGCGAGAACGCTTATGGTGGTGTGCTCATGTAACAACTCTTCTAGAGCTCGAAGGAGGTCGAAAAACTTTTGAACCTCCGATGTTGGAGGATCCTCAGGGTTTGATTCAAACTCCGGCCGTATAGCATCAAGCATCTCATCCATCCTATTGTCAGCCACGCTATCATCTTCTTCTTCCACTACTAATACCATTTTTTCACGGTCTATCTCGCCGTGAAAAGTCCAAACTTCATAACCTGGCACGAAACCATATTTGCAAATGTGGAATGACAACGTTCTCTTGTCTTGCCAATGAAAATTTCTGCACTTCATGCATGGGCACCTCGCACCAGTGTTTGTTGTCAAAGCAAATGCACGATCAACAAATTTCTCAGCGTTGATTACCCACTCCCTCGTGTGAGCTCCACTTTTCATCCAACCACTATACATCCACCGTCGGTCGTCCTCAGCCATTCTATAGGTAAAACATTCATTCAATCGAGAATGCATCATAAGTACTAGACGTTTTCTACATA
The DNA here is from genome assembly GCA_019279435.1 of Zizania palustris. Taxonomy (NCBI): domain Eukaryota; kingdom Viridiplantae; phylum Streptophyta; class Magnoliopsida; order Poales; family Poaceae; genus Zizania; species Zizania palustris. The sequence continues at coordinate 17,872,892 of JAAALK010000287.1, read as the reverse complement.
CCACGTCCCTATATCTATAGGAAAAGATATGTCCTAAACCCACCCAAGAGTGACTGACATAACGTGGTATTTATGATGAGCCATGAGTCCAAACGAAATTTCAGCAGCATAACCCCGTTGTTCTCCAATTGCACGCCTGATAGTGGTGCAATGGAGAACAACAAGGTTATGTCACTAAAATCTCATTCGGACTCATGACTCATCATAAATACCACGCTCTGTCGCCACTCAGAGGCTGTCCAAAAAAGGACAATTCCGGACCTACAGATCTCACACGCATGACACGTGTGAGACATGTTGGTCCGAAACGGATGACACATAGATTTTGTTACACTATTTACGTTGGTGTCAAATAAAAAGGTTACATACAAAAAGAATAGATATAAGAAATTATACATATATATATAATATACTAATCACCGTAATGAAATCATCAACAAACCACAAATTAACACAAGAATATAATTAATATCATATATAATAGCACATCGCATAGGAAACACTTGTAAAAGCATAAAATTAATTGAATTTAGTTTTTATTGATTACTTTGTGAATGCTACTTTACTCTTAGTAATTAAGGTCAACTACTTGTGACATGTGCATAACAATTAACGTCATTGTGAGAAAAAATAAAACAACTATTCATTATATCACATATTACAACAAAAAATAAGTGTCTATCATACAAGCAATCTCCGGCCACTACGACAAAATTGTTGCAAACCTAGAGCAATCATTACAATCCACTACAACAAAATTCACAAATCAAAAGTGAAGAAAATTCTTAAAAAAGAAAAACATTACTTAACAATGATGGATCGGAGGCCGACGGACGGCGGAGGTCGACTGGCGGCGATGGGCGCCGACTGAACATCACATATGAAGCATATTAATACATGAAGAAATTTTTAACATAACAACATATATTGCATATAAACATCACGACATATATTCATAATTCATAATTCAATTCAATTTAAATAGGGTTAATTTTTTCTGTGCCATTACAATTTTTACGGTTTGCCAAAATGCCATCGTTGTGTCACTGCCAGATGGGGGCCGCCACAGTCACTGACAGTGGCATATAGGCAATTTCTGAAAATTATAATGGCATGTGAGTAATTTTCCCATTTAAATAAGCCACAACATGTGACATCTCAAATTCTTAGCCCAATTCAATTCAATTCAAATATGCCACAACATATATTCTCAGCCCACATTCTCAACATATATTGCAAATTGACATTGTCATCCCAAATTGACATTCTCAGCCCAAATTGACATGCCCAATTCAATTCAATTCAAATAAGCCACAACATATATTCTCATCCCACATTCTCAACATATATTGCAAATTGACATTTTCATTCCAAATTGACATGCATCTCAGCCCAAATTGACATGCTCAATTGAATTCACAATTCAAATAAGCCACAACATATATTCCCAACCCACATTCTCAACATATATTGCAAATTGACATTCTCATCCCAAATCGACATGCATCTCAACCCAAATTCACAATCCATACCTGTGCGGTGGAGACGGCGACGCCGACGGACTTCGGTGGGACCGGTGGACAGTGGAGGCGTCGGTGGGCGGCGGAGGCCGAGGGGGGCGGCGGACGGCGGCAGGGCAGATGGGGCCAGGACAGATGGGGCGGATAGGGCCGGAACGGCGGGCGGTCGCGGCGGCGGCGTTCGACGGCGGCGGCAGGAGGCCGGCGACGCGCGTGAGAGCGGGCGGCGAGCGGCGGCGGGCTAGATGAGGCGCGGGTGGCGCAGCATGTAGCAGTGGAACGACGCACGCGTATAGGGATTAGGTTTCCCTGGACGCGCGCGGGCGGTTGGGGAATAAAAACTATAACTTCCGTCGGCTTTAATTCTAGCCGACGGAAGTTATGACTTTTATCCCGAGCGGGGACGAAAGCCTTTTAACTTCCATCGGCCACTATGAAAAGCCGACGGAAGTTAGCTTAACTTCCGTCGGATCCTCTAGGCCGACGGAAGTTAATTCGTTTTTTTCGAAAGCCGACGAAAATTAAAATTTCCGATAAAACTAACTTCCTTCGGCTCAGAGCCGACGGAAGTTAATTCAGTTTTTTCGAAAGCCGACGGAAATTAAAATTTCCGATAAAAAATTTCCGTTTTCTTGTAGTGAGGTTGGTCTCGTAAGATATTAACATTCTTGTTTGTCTATTTGTTTTGATTGTACTAATACTTTTTTTGGAAAAAAGGGAACACATCTTACAATATTGTCTGGTAGCTTTGTCTCTAAAAAACAAATCACTACGCAATGCAATTTAATATTTTGAATTTTGACCATTAATAAAATCCGTAGCAACAGGCACGAGCATCTGATTATTAACTATCTATATGTCTACGTGTCTGTGTTCTTCTCGTCCCTATAAAATACTAAGGACACGGGGACTGTTTGGCAATTCAAAATTGAAAACGGTCTAGAGTCAGTGGGCTCTGGGCCCACTAGTCACCGACCAAGTGGTTTTTGCACCGCCAGCCCATTCATTTCTGACGCCCTTTCTCACTTCGTCTATACCGGAGCCATCCGCCACCACACGCTCACCGCCGCGAATCCCCTCAGAATCCACCGGCCGCCGGCGAGCTCCTCCTCTTCCTCCTCCGCTTCGGCGACCCGAACTTTCTCGGTAAGCCCTCGCCTCGTCCTCCTCTCCTGTACTACGCATTGCTTGCTCTCTCGAATCGCGTACACCCTCGCGTTACCCGCGGATCTGCTGTTACCGGCAGCCTCTCTCGCGCGATGCGATCCGCGGCGAGATCGCTTGCCTCAAATCGCGGCGCCCCGACGCGTCCACTTCTCCTCATCGGCCGTCTCTTCTGCGCCTCGCCCCGGCCAGGCGGCGGCGGAGATCCGGGTCCAGCAGACACTGGCGTTGATGCGCAACTCGTCGGCTCGCTCTGCCGGGTTCTCAGCGACTTCCGCGGCCAGCGCCACGATCTGCCCGCCGCGTTGCGCGGCTTCGCGCCGCGCCTCACGCCGGATGCGGCCGCCGCAGTGCTGCGCCGGTGCCGCCACCTCCCCTTGCCCTCGCTCCGGTTCTTCCTCTTCGCCGGGGAGCTGCCCGGGTTCTCCCATCACCCGGACTCGCTCCTCATCCTCGCAAACTCGCTCGCCGGCGCGCGGCTTTTCCCGCTGCTCCGCTCACTGCTGTCCGACCTCCCGTCGTCCGCGCTCCCGCGGGGTCTGTTCCCTCTTCTGTTCCGCGCGTACTCCCGTGCACGCCTCCCGGATGATGCGATTCGGGCCTTCTCCTCCATGGTGGGGTTTGGGTTCCCCCCAACCCTTGCTGATTTCCACTCACTGCTCTTTGCTTTGTCACATAATGGTCTGGTAGAGCATGCCGAGCCATTTTTTAGGGAGTCGGCAGTTGATGTTTCTGCGAAGACCTACACTATTTTGATCTCTGGGTGGGCTGTTGTTAAAAAGCCAGAAAATGCGCAGACTCTATTTGATGAAATGGTTGAGAGAGGTGTTGAGCCTGATGTGCTTGCATACAATGCTTTGATTGATGCCTTATGTCGGGGAGGGGATATTACATGCGCACATGAGCAGCTGAACAATATGCAACACAGTCATGGGCTTGTTCCGAATGCGGCCACTTATGGTCCTTTCCTTCATGCTGCATGTGCATCAAAGGATGTTCGTGCTGCTCTTCGTGTGTTAGATAGGATGCGCAGACATGCCCTTACACCAAATGTATTCACGTATAATGCCATTATTCGGCTATTGTGTGATTTGGGAGAGGTTGATGAGGCTTACGGTATCCTCAATGAGATCAACACCCAAGGGGAAAAGCCTGATGTTTGGAGCTACAACACACTGCTTAATGCCCACTGTAAACTGAAAGAAGTGAACAAGGCGCTCCGGCTCATTTCAAGAATGGATAAAGAATTATGTCTGCCAGACCGGCACTCCTATAACATGCTTCTGAAAATGTTGATTGGTGTAGGAAGGATTGATACAGCTATTGAGGTTTGGGATGGTATGGAAAAACGTGGTTTCCATCCAGGGGCAGCAACTTATGCTGTGATGATCCATGGGCTAGCTTGCAAGAAGGGTAGTGCAGAGGATGCCTGCAGTTACTTTGTGAGAATGGTGGATGAGGGTATCCCACCTTACCAGAACACTTGTGAGCTGTTGAGGGATAGATTGCTGACGCTTGGCCTCCGAGACCAACTTGTTGTGCTCACTGATAGGATGCGGCGGAGCACTTCATGTACAATACGAGAAATGTCAACTATCATGCGCCGTAGTAAGAGTGCAGAGGAAACTAAAAATCAGAGCAGTGGCCATGAATTATCTGGGCATGATCTTCATGAGAACCAATGGAAGGGGAAATGGAAACCTGGAGACTGAAAGTAACATTAGAGGGCTCTTACAAATTCTTGACCATGTTTTGTTTTGTTCCGTGTTTTGTATCCCTGCTTTACAAATGTAAACAGTGCACCTCATGAGGAAATTCTATGAGTATCATAGAATTAACGACCCAAGTAATTAAAGGATGCCCAATCCCTGGCTTAGAAATTGCTGGTTAAGAGTTTTCCAAACTATATTTATGTTTCTGTTGCCACCTTTTTGGCTTTTGATGTGTCAATCCTTGAGGATCTGAGGATGCTTTGAATAATTACATCATCATGACTGTTTCACATTTACGGATGAACCATAGTACTATGCTAGGATGCTTGTCATTTTCTTATGTATTTTCACCTTTTACCTTTTCTGAGTTTTCTCACAATCATATCTATGTGCCGGACACTCTCTGTTATACTATACTTTTAGTCATTTGGCACATACTGGTATGAAATGTAATCAACTGTGCTAATGATGTCATGTGGGGCCAAACCTACAGTAGGCGCCGGCGGGCCCGTGACGTGCGTTGGGCGGTTAGTCATGCAGGCCGCGCGCATGGGGAGGGGCCGCCAGCCGCCGGCTGTTAGGAGATAAGAATAGTTACTACTATTAAGAGATAAGATTAGTTAAGATTAGATAAGGTTAGTTAAGATTAGTTGCTACAATTTAGGGATAAGATTAGCTGTTGGTTTTCGTTACGACCTGAGGGTAGGCTATATATATATGTTGTACCTGAACCATAAGAAGGCAAGCAATTTGATTATCAATCTAGTCTCCTCTTTATTTCTACCAAGTCTACGGCAGAGGGGTATAACCTCGCCGGAGACCACGAACCATAGGTACGAACTCCGTAGCCAGGGTTCGGTGTCCTGAGGGCTTGACGCCCTTGACAACATGGTATCACGATCCAGGGCTTCCTCGTCGTGCCGCTCCCCTTCGCCACCACAAGCCGCCGCGCCGCCTTCACCCGCGTCATCATCCACCACGTCCTGCGCCGCCGCCATGGGGGACTGGGATCTCAAGACCACCGTGGACTCCCTCATCGCTACCGCCCAAGCCCTGCAGGCCACGGCAAAGGCCAACTCCAGGGCCATTGCCGCCCTCTCCGAGACCTGCTCGTCCGTCTCGGGCACCAAGGCATCAACAAGAGAACACCACAACGATCGGCCGCCAAGATTTCAGAAGATGGATTTTCCGCGGTACGATGGCAAGGCCGATCCTCTCATCTTCATCAACCGTTGTGAATGCTACTTTCATCAACAGCAGATCATGAAAGAGGAGTGTATGGATGGCGTCATATAACTTGGAGGGCGGGGCGCAATTGTGGTATATTCAAGTCCAAACGGACGAGGGTACTCCTTCATGGCGCCGCTTCTTCAAGGAACTACTCAACATGTGCTACGGTCCACCCCTGCGATCTGCCCCCCCTCTTTGAGCTTCCGGACTGTCGCCGCACCAACACTGTCGAGGAATACCAGGACCGGTTTTAGGCACTCCTGCCCCGCGTCGGTACCCTCACGGAAGAGCAGCGTGTGCAACTGTTCACGGGCGGTCTCCTTCTGCCACTCAGCCTCGACGTCCAAATCCACAACCCGCAGTCGCTCGCAGCAGCCATGAGCTTGGCACGACAACTGGAACTCCGGGAGCAGCATACTCGGACACCGGCCAAGACCATGGGCCGTGGCCTTCTGCCGACCCCACCGCCCCGAACCACGGCACCGGCCTAGCCTACGGACAAGGACAAGGCGACACCCGCGGCTTCAGGGGAAGGGCGCTCCACCAAAAGACTCTCCCCGACGGAGCAGGAAGAACGTCGTCGCCTCGACCTTTGCTATAACTGCGACGAAAAGTACACCAGGGGGCATAAACGGGTTTGCAAAAGACTATTCTACATTGGCGGCATCGAACTCGATGACACCGACCACGCTGTGAACACTACCGAGACAGCCATAGAAGCACTGGTCTTCTCTTTGCACGTGGTAGCAGGCATTCCCATCTGCAATACAGTGCAACTCAAGGTCGAGCTGGGCGACACATCCGTCATCGTGCTCGTCGACACCGGATCAACCCACAATTTTATCAGCGAGGTTGCTGCACTGAGCTCGGGGTTGTCCATCCAAGTGAGCCCTCACCTCACGGCAATGGTGGCCAACGGGGAGAAAGTCTCCTGCCCGGGTGTCCTCCGACAAGCACCGGTCATCATCGACGGCCGAAAGTTCTACGTCGATCTCTTCGTCATGCATCTAGCCGGATTTGATGTGGTCCTCGATACAGTATGGATGGCCATGTTGGGACCCATCATTTGGGACTTCTCCGATCGGACCATGACATTCCAGCAGGGAGACCGTTCGGTCTGCTGGCAGGGAGTCCCTCCACCATCCGGACGAGCCTCCACACCACCACGGTCGACAACTCCCTCCTCGACGAATTACTAAAGGCCTTCACCGACAACTTCGCCGAGCCGACGGGCCTACCTCCAGTACGCACACGAGATCATCACATCGTCCTCAATCCTGGAGCAACACCGGTGGTAGTACGACCGTATAGGTACCCGACGACCCACAAGGATGAATTAGAGCGGTAGTGCACCGTCATGCCCGAGCAGGGCACCGTCTGCCGTGGTGTCTCGGCCTTTTCTCCGGTGCTCCTCGTCAAGAATCCGGACAGTTCATGGCGTTTCTGCGTCGACTATCGCGCATTGAACGTGTTCATAATCAAGGACGCGTTTCCGATCCCGGTCGTGGACGAGTTATTGGACGAACTACACGGTGCACGATTCTTCACCAAGCTAGACCTACGCTCGGGATACCACCAGGTGCGCATGCGACCGGAGGACATTCACAGGACGGTGTTTTGCACACATGACGGCCAATACGAGTTCCTCGTCATGCCGTTCGGACTGTGCAACGCACCGGCAACCTTCCAGGCCCTCATGAATGATGTACTCCAGCCGTTCCTTCGTCGATTCGTACTGATTTTCTTTGACGACATTTTGATCTACAACAAGTCTTGGGCGGACCATCTTCGACACCTCCGCACCGTCCTCCACGAGCTGCGCCACCACAAGCTCTTCGTCAAGCGCACCAAGTGCAACTTCGGCGCCACCTCTATCATCTACCTCGGCCATGTTATCTCCGAGGCAGGTGTTGCCATGGACCCGGCTAAGGTGCAGGCCGTCCAAGACTGGTCAGTACCTCGTTCGGCATGGGCGATACGTGGCTTCCTCGGGTTGGCCAGCTACTACCGCAAGTTCATCCACAATTACGGCATCATCGCTGCACCTCTTACCGCACTCCTCAAGAAGGATGGTTTCTCCTGGACAGAGGCAGCTGCCGAGGCCTTCACCGCCCTCAAAGCCGCAGTCACCTCTGCCTCGGTGCTCACCATGCCGAACTTCACCAAGATGTTCGTCGTCCAATGCGATGCCTCATCCCATGGGTTTGAGGTGGTATTGGTATAGGACGGCCACCCAATCGCCTTCTTCAGCCGACCGATAGCGCCAAGGCACCACGCCCTCGCCGCATATGAGTGGGAGCTCATCGGCCTCGTACACGCCATCCGGCACTGGCGGCCGTACCTGTGGGGCCAGCGATTCCTCGTCAAGACCGATCATTACAACCTCAAATACCTGCTGGACCAGAGGCTCGCGACAATCCCCCAACACCATTGGGTGGGGAAGCTCTTAGGCTTTGATTTTTCTGTCGAGTACAAGCCTGGCTCGGCAAATGCGGTGGCCGACACCCTCTCACGTCGGGACACACCGGACGACGGGAGCATCCTGGTTCTATCGGCTCCTCGGTTTGACTTCATCACGCGCCACTGCCACGCCCAGCTCTCCGATCCGGCCCTCGTTGCCCTCTAGGATGAAGTACGTGCAGGGTCCAAGGGGCTGTCGTGGGCAATCATTGATGACATGGTCTAGTACGGCGGGCGGCTGTATATTCCACCAGGGTCTCCTTTAGTACTGGAGATCATGGCCGCTGTACACGAAGGACATGAGGGAGTCCAGCGCACGTTGCACCGGCTGCGGCGTGATTTCCACTTCCCTAACATGAAACAACTTGTGCAGGATTTTGTGCGGGGATGTGCCACTTGTCAGCGATACAAGTCAGAGCAGTTGCACCCGACATGCCTCCTTCCTCTACCAGTATCGCAAGGCGTCTGGACGGACATCGCCTTGGACTTTGTTGAGGTGCTCCTATGCGTCCGAGGCAAGTCAGTAATCCTGACAGTGGTGGACAGGTTCAGCAAGTACTGCCACTTCATTCCATTCGCACATCCATACTCCGCAGAGACTGTCGCGCAAGCCTTCTTCGCCGACATCGTTCGTCTACACGGTGTTCCCCAGTCTATGGTGTCAGATCGCGACCCAGTCTTCACCTCGAAGTTCTAGCGAGAGCTCATGCGCTTGGTAGGCACCAAGTTGCACATGACCACGGCCTTCCATCCCCAGTCGGACGGCCAATCGGAGGCCGCCAACCGTGTCATTATCATGTATTTGCGCTGCCTTACAGGAGATCGGCCACAACAATGGTTGCAGTGGCTACCATGGGCTGAGTACGTCTTCAACATCGCCTACCAGGCTTCACTACGGGACACGCCGTTCCGTGTCGTCTATGGGCGCAATCCGCCGTCCATCCGGTCCTATGAGGCCGACGAGACACGGGTGGCTGCCGTGGCCAAGACCATGGAAGAACGGGACGAGTTCCTCGCCGACATCTGTCACCGCCTCGAACAAGCCCAGGCGGTACAGAAGCACCACTATGACCGGGGCCATCGTAACATCAAGTACCGCGTGCGGTGTCGTCCCTGCCTCAGGCCAACTTCGGCAAGCTCAAGCCATGATTCTATGGGCCGTACCGCATCATCGAGCTCATCAACGATGTCGTTGTCCGCCTAGACCTTCCTCCTCGGGCTCGGATACACGAGGTTTTCCACATCGGTCTCCTCAAGAAATTTCACGGCACGCCACCAAATGCACCACCACCACTACCAGCTCTCCATCATGGTGCGGTCGTACCGGATCCTGAAAGCGTGGTCAAGATGCGCCTAGCTCGTGGGGTGTGCCAGGTGTTGGTCCAGTAGAAGGGCGAGTCGGCTGTGTCGGCTACATGGGAAGATGTTGACACATTCGTCGCCAAGTACTTCGATTTTCAGCTCGAGGACAAGTTGGCCCTTGAGGGGGGGGGAGAGATGTCATGTGGGGCCAAACCTATAGTAGGCGCTGACGGGCCCGTGACGTGCATCGGGTGGTTAGCCATGCAGGCCGCGCACACGGGGAGGGGCCGCCAACTACCGGCTGTTAGGAGATAAGAATAGTTACTACTATTAAGAGATAAGATTAGTTAAGATTAGATAAGGTTAGTTAAGATTAGTTGCTACAATTTAGGGATAAGATTAGCTGTTGGTTTTTGTTACGACATGAGGGTAGGCTATATATATATGCTGTACCTGAACCATAAGAAGGCAAGCAATTTGATTATCAATCTAGTCTCCTCTTTATTTCTACCAAGTCTACGGCAGAGGGGTATAACCTTGCCGGAGACCACGGACCACGGGTATGAACTCCGTAGCCAGGGTCCGGCGTCCCGAGGGCTTGACACCCTTGACAAATGATCTATAATATAATGTTATGCTACATTTTACACCTTTATACCTTATGTATTGGTGCCTCGTGTATAAGTCATTTATTTTCACTTATATGCAATCATTCTGGCATGATAACATCGTGAGGTCATTCAGTGAATCTGTTGTTGCAGGCCAGTATGGACTCAGAGCCCTCATCACAGAACCCAACAGATATGACAGCATTTGTAAGTTTTAATGTTATATGTATCATTCATTATCGCAGGTGTCATTCCAATCAACGATCTTTTCTTTTACTTTTTAATACAACAATCAGCCGAACAAAGGAGAATAACACAGAAATTTTTGTAGGAAGATGCATGCATTATGCAGTCCATTGGCTTGTTTACTTATTCAGTCAAACTCACTGTCAGTAGTGTGAATGACCCCACTGTTTTAATTATTGACCTTGCAGATTTTAATACCATCTATTTGTAGGTTGATAGGTTGAAGTAATATGATGGAAAAACTTAGGCATAACCATGACTTAAAAGATGAACTTTAATAGTAAAGCTATGTAGTGGTTTTCTACTGCTGAGAAGTCATGTTTTGCTCCATATTTATATCCCTTTATTCCGGATAAAGTAATTTTTACTGATTACAAGCTTTCTATTTCAGGTACAAAACCTTCTGACCCAGATGGTGAGTTCCTTAAGATATGCTTCCATTAACATCTGTATTCAAGAATTTAAACCATTTTGCACTCACAAAAATAATGATGAATTTCAGCAAACAAGGTTCGAGTCTATGTCCCAGAACATTGTGTCGAAGAATATCCTTATTGGCTTCAATGCCATTATGTTCATTCTATTCTCTTGGAATCATTTGAGATAAAATCTGAAAGTGGAGCATTAGCATTGTCATGTTGAACTATTAACCTTATGTCAATGCATAGTTAACATGGGAATATTGTTGCATTCTAATATCAGGTGTTATGCTGTTGTGAATTATGATTTGATGCGATTATGCATTTCAGATACTATTGATGTCAAAATTTATTTATTATTCTGTCATGTTGTGTGTTTCTGTGGGATTTATAGATGGAATCTTAGTATTCTTTGACAATTTTATGTTAAACATAAACATGCCAACAGCCAAATATCTGTACTGACTACTGACAGCATATACCATTGGTGTAGGCTTGGTTCCTGTCTGAACATTTACAGTACCTGTTAACCAACTTAATGGGATTTTGTTCTTATTTCTATTTATGTTCTCTTTTATGTTCTAGTTTTATGTCCGACAGTTAAGAACAATATTGGAGCTCCTTTATCCTCATTTCAATTATGAGGTTCCATTTCTCTGGCTAAGCCACATTTCTGAGGGTAAAAGACTTAGATGATCCGCAGATAATTCTTGGCACTAACGAAAAAAGTATGATTTCTCCAGAAACTTTCTAAGACAGCATTACTTATATAACTTTTTCGAAGTGATTTTTAAATTTATACACATGAGCCATCATCCATAAAGAACATGCCATTTGGGGCATCAAATCTGAGCCAGAAATGCCCTATGTTATTGAATATTGCAAATATATTATTTTTCATGCTTTTATGGACTGCTTCTGTGATGACCCAAGTTGTTCAGCTACTTCTCTAGTTGTACAAAATAAACCCCACGGTGCAATTTACTTTCTTGTAAATGGACAAAATGCATATCTGTTTTGAAGCTGTCAAATCGGAGCAATTGTGCATAAGTTGATTGCTGCATTGCATTCATACCCCTGGTCTACTACCATCTCTGTTTTCTTTAACTGCACTGCACTAGATGAAATGGGAACCAAGATTGATGAGCTGGAGCAAAGCGTCAATGACCTGAAAGCTGAGATGGGTACCGAGGTGCCTACCAAGAAGCCCGACGAGGCAAAGCCCGCCGACTCAACATAACTCTGCTACAGACCAGAGATTGGTGACTTAAGATTTGGTCGTCATGATGGATTTCATATTTTATGTGCTTCTTACTGTTTTGGGGGACAATTGCTCTTGAATGTGTCATGAGTGTGCTATCTAGACATCTGAAGTTGCGAGTTGTGACTACGGGCTTCAGCCCTCCAGACATTTGCCATGAGCGTTCTAATATGATGTGTCGGCTTGTATGCAGTTTATTGTAGCAGCACTCTTCCTATACAAGGCTCTCGCAGTTTTCTGTCAGGTAATGCGTGCAGAACGGCTGTGAAAGTTGGAAACACAGACTAGCTTTATCATATTTGTTTTCATTTTTCTAATAAATGAGATCGATATCATCGGATACTAATACAACTATAATTTTAATGAATATGATAACCAATATTTATTGAAATATAAAAATCCCTTAAACTGAGCTTTGTAAATCAACAGAGATATATCTAGATATTTTTTCTAAAACAATTGATCAGCATTTCCAAAATTTAGCAACTAATAATACCACTTTATATCATAACGATAAACATCCGCTTGAACTTGAATAGCAAGGTAAAACAAAGTGCACAAGGCACTCGCAGTCACTATCTCAAGCAGTCATATCTCACAAATTTAGTTCATTACTTCATACATCCATTAGCGATATGCTATCGTTGTCATCAGTATAATCCATATTACCATCTTCGTAATCTATATCCTCATTCCTCATATTGTAAATAAAAAATGATTGGTTACAAGTGGAAGTATAAAGTCAACCAAACAGAAAGCACAAACCATGGTCAATAAGGTAGCAAAAGATCACTCAAATTTCTCCATGTCCATCTCAACTCAACTTCAACTCTTGATGCTAAGGAAAGAGCAATTTGGACCAGGCACTTATGGATTGGCAGCTGCTGCTCCTTGCGTTGGTTTAATTGGCAAAGCTGCTACACTCGCACTGCATACACTTGTGCTGCAGCTACTTGCATGTGACCATTCTGTCACATATCTACCACATAGCACATACACATAATGCAAATCAAATTAATAATAATTACTTGAGGAGCTCTACAAGCAATGGGGTGATTGGCTCAAATCTAAGGGTTCCTGGAACACAAGGATTTTACGCGTATTTTACATAAATCAGTTAAAATCCGGTGAAAATGCTCTAATTTTTCTCCTTTCCAAGAGCCACAAAGCAGAGTTGCAAAAAAAAGGAAGAACCTGCTTGGGCTGCTGAAGAATTAGACACTAGCAACTTGCAGAATAAATTCCTGAATGAAATAAATTAACAGAGAATTATTTTGTCTTCTTTATCGCTTATGCTGTCAAATTGTGGTTATGAGATAGGGGAAGCGGGACGTATAGATGAGAGTATACGGATGGATTCAAATCAATATGGAATTGTTACTTCAGCGATTAGCATATAAAATTTAAACATGTTAGTAAACAGTATTACCCTTAGCCTCGGTCTCAACGAGTTATTACGTAGAGTTTTTTTTCTCTGTCTCACACGTAACTTTGTAGAGTAAAGATAATCTCACTATATAAATTAGTAATTCTCCACTTATACTCAATTATACTAGTAAGGTTGAACTAAATGTTTGCACCGACCTCTTGTACTGTATAAGATTTATTTAGAATTTGTAAATTGAAAATGTTATACACACGACTAAACAAGCCGACTCTCAAACGACCCAATGCCGCAAACGACACTACTTTTGTATGTATAGCAGTCGTGTGAAAGTCAGCTTTCTCACTCATGTGTATAGCGGGAGTCTTTGTAAATATTAACACGAGATTCACGTGGTACTGAATGAGAAGGGGCTGAAGCCGCTGAGGCGAGTCAGCGAGACGACGACGAGGCGCCGACGCCATGACTCTGCCCCCGTGAGTGCGCGACCTGCAGGACTCCTGGAAGCTGGATGCGGCGCTCTCACGGATGTTAATTCATGCGCTAAAAATTTTGGTCTTCCAAAGTTGATGTCCATTCAGTAATTTCAGCATAATCAAACAATTTCATGTGGAGCCTGATAGTGCTAGGATCAAGATGTAAGCCTTAACCTCCCGGTATCCTACAAAATCCCCCGGATAGTTTTCGGAATGTTTTCAAGCGTTTGGTACTTCGATAGTTACTTTAGATAGAGTTTATACGGTAAATAAAGTGATTTAATTTTTTTAAGGAGTAAAAAGTAGATTGCTAAGCTAAATATGTTCAGTCCATCAATAACTCCAATCTAATATTTTTTTTGAAACTAGGTTTGAACAGCTTTTAAAAAATCGTTAATATAGATTGAATCTATTCTCGCTTCTAAAACTTTCAACTTCTATTTCCAAAAATATCCTGATAAATAAAAAACCATCCGAATCATTCTCAACACTGCCAGCAACACATTATTTGAAAGGAGGCGTAAATCATTTTTTCAGTGTTTTGCAGTGTGTTCCCATGAATCATTTTGTGATTTAATTGACTTATGTCATCTCCGTCTCCAGATCATCTCCAATGCTTAGTGTTAATGTAGGTGCTTAGCATAAGAAAAAAATTAAGCATCCTTGTTAAGAGTCTTATGTTCCAATACAAAGATATCTAGTACTGTTATATTTGTTAGTTAATTTGTTGTTACACTTACTTGACTAGCCATGCATGGTTAAAATTATCTTAATTAGCACTCATCAGCACCCGATGCTACAGTAAGCAGCAGGCTCCTGCGTTAAGCATCCATGGTAGGAAAAAAACTGGTTTTTTCCTCTAAGCGCCTCTGTGTGCTTTTCATTGGAGCTGCCCTTAGTGTTAATATGGGTGTTTAATATAATAAAAAAAGTAAGCTATGTCCCAATACAAAAATACATAGTGTTGCACGAAAACGTGCCCCCGCACTTGGGTCAGTTCGACGATCTAAAAGTGTGTGGATACTTAAGGACAGGCCTAAGCGTAACACAACACCGACGTCGCGTTCTGACTACCCTTAGCCGTGGTAAGGGGGTGGAGTCGCCAGACAATCAGATCACACAAAATAATCCAATTAGCCAAAAGAAATATAATAAACAGAATAAAATCAGCAAACCGGTCGGAGCTTGTCTGTTTCGAAGTATGGTGCGAAGGGGGTCGCCGAAGTATACCTTCGGCATCTGGTGCGAAGTGTCCCGCCGAAGGGTACCTTGGGCGTTCGGACTGATCTGGTCGAAGATGAACTCCGAACGGATCGGGACGCGACGATCACCTCCGAACGGTGGGGTTTGGTGTGAAGTCTCCGATACAGTAATACACAGCAAAACTCAAGCACAACGTGCGAGCGTAACTTCGTCCAAAGCGGAGTACGAGCGTGGTGAAGCCTGTAGTAATGAAGTGTGCTGGCGAAGCATGCGGTCGAAGCAGCAGTCTCACCAAAGGGTGTTATGGCAACCTCCGAAACCGATCTCTCATCCCTGGACCCCTCCGACGAAGTAGCTCCGAACGTGGAAAACCTGCAACAGAGAAGATTTGAAGTACTAATTCGGCTTGAGGACCAAATTCTGCTAAGTGTTGCACTAGTAGCGAAGGTAGCAATCTGTTACGCAGATTAGCGGATACTTCACAGGCGAAGTAACAAGGCGATAGCAATCTATTACGTAGATGAACAGATACTTCACAAGCGAAGTAACAAGGATTACCATTGTTCCGAAGTGGCCGGCGGAGGGCTTCCAGGCAAACCCACGAAGTGGTACAGAAAAGTAAAGATAAATAAATGTGATCAAAGCTAGGGCTTTGTGTTTGATTTGTGTTATGGGCCTCTAAGCTGGCCTCGCATCTCTATTTATAGGGGCCAAACTTCTGATCTAATCCGCTATAATTTGGCTTGGATAGAGATAAAAACTTAGCCGGAATTGTATCCAACTCTGTCTCTGCCGAAGTGGGCTTCGGCCAGGCCCGTCGAAGCCTACTCCTTAGGCCGAAGCTTCGGCGGCGTGGGCCTCTGAAGGCTTCTTGGTCGAAGGCCGTGGGCTGGCCAGAGGTTTTTGGAGCCCATAGCCCAATGGACCTTCGGCCCTGTAGGGATTTGGCCTGACCCCGGACATGTGTATTTTTGGCCCAAATCACCAAAATTGATATTTTGATAATCTCAGCCATTGATGCCATTTTTTCTATCAACACATGACCCCTGCCTTTTAGTGAACTGAATGAACTAAAAGCACAACGAGCTGAAGACGATACCGTCCATCTCGGCTTTTCGACACCTTTCACGCTGTTTGCCACACGCTTAGGAAATACCTTTTCAAGTACCTACCATTCAAAGCTCTTCGAAACCGCCCTCCTTGCAGAGATTCCAACACGTATGCATTGCCAGGAGCGATTTCGGCTATCTTAAAAGGACCTTCCCAACTAGGTGACCATTTACCAAATTTGGGACTCTTCGTGCCTAAGGGTAAAATCGTCTTCCAAACCAAATCTCCTACTTGAAACGATTTTGGTTTAACCTTCTTATTGTAGTCTTTAGCTACCCTCCTCTTGTCTACCTCTATGGCTTCTAAAGCCCTTAGTCTCTTATCGGTCACTTCCTCTAGATTATCTTTTAGAAGAGTTTCATATTCGTCGACCGATAAGCCGTCTTTCTTTAACACCCTTAAGGAGCCAAGATCTACCTCTACAGGTCGAACGACCTCTTGTCCATATACCAACTCATATGGACTGACCTTGGTAGCACCGTGCTTGGCAATCCTACAAGCCCATAGCCTCGAAAAGCACTTCATGCCACCTTTTAGGAAACTCTTCAATTTTCTTCTTAATGAGCTTAATCACGGTTTTATTACTAGACTCGGCCTGACCATTGGCCTGATCATAGTAAGGTGATGAGTTTATCAACTTAATACCATAATATTCGGCGAAGTCCCTCACTTCTCCAGAAACAAATGAACTACCTTGATCCGTAGTAAGAGTTTGAGGAATGCCAAATCTATGTATGATGTGCTTCAAGATAAAATCACGTAACTCATTGTGAGTCATGTTCTTGAGAGGTACGGCCTCGGTCCACTTAGTGAAGTAATTCGTCGCCATCAACATGAACCGATGCCCTTTTGAGGAAGGAGGATGAATCTGGCCGATGAAGTCTAAACCCCATCCTCAAAACAGCCATGGCTTGACAATAGTGTTGAGTAATGAGGCAGGAGCTAGCTGAATATTGCCAAACTTCTGACATGCTTCACACCCTCTATAATACTTAAAACAGTCCTCAGTCATAGTCGGTCAATAAAACCCTGCTCTTTTGAGCATCCAACTTATTTTCTGGGCCAACTGATGAGTGCCACAAAGTTCTTCATGGACTTCTCCCGTAGCCACCTAGGAATGTTTGTGGTCTAAACACTTCAATAGTACTCCATTGATGGTTCGGCGGTACAATGTGTCGTCTATCAACACAAATTTGAACGCTTGTCGCTGAACCTTCTGATCAACCCTTTGGCTAGGGTCTCTGAAATACTAGACGATTGGAATTCTCCAATCGCCCTTATGGGCTTCAGAGGGTCTCGCTAGCTTACCTTCTGAAAATTTTTTCTAAACTACAGACTTCGGGATGCCCCCAAGCCATTCCTGCTCCTGCCGGAGCCTGGCCGGGCTGGCCATTCGGAGTGTACTGGGCCGAAGCCCTCCGGAGGATTCGGACTCCCGGGAGCCCTCACCGTGTGGGAGGCTTCGGCTTACGGCCTCCGGCATGCCAGGTCCCTCGGTTGGCAGAGTACTCCGGTCTAGGGACCTCGATGCGTAGTGGCCTTCGGCGGCCAGAGGGGTCCGACCCGGAGGGTGCGCTTGCCCACTGTCACTAGCTTTGGCTGTTAGACCAAACATCAGCTTCTCCCATACAGAAAATTTTCCTCTCCTGACTTGGTAACCAGATGCTTACTGAGCCAAATCATTTGCGACTGAATTGGCTTCTCTTGACACGTGAGAGATTTTGAAGTCATCAAAAGCAGCAACTATGTCTAGATATTTATCCAAGTAACTATTCAGCAAGCCGTTAAAGAATTGAGCACTTTTAGCTACTTGTTGCACTACTAACAAATAATCACCATATGCGTGGACATGTCTAGCACCTACAGATTCTAGTAATTCAAGACCTATCAATAAAGCTTTGTATTCAGCTTGGTTATTAGTGGAAGGAAATTCTAGACGGGCCGAAGTCTCAAAGTGCATTCCATTAGGTGATATGAGAACCACTCTAATACCTTGGCCCCTCTTGCAAGCCAAACCATCAAAATAAAGTTTCCATGACACTACTTCAACTAGAGCAACATTGTCACTCTGGTTGACATCTATGTGGTGATCAACTATAAAGTTGGCTACGATTTGGCCCTTCATTGCTCTTAGGGGTTCGTAGGCAAAATCGTACTCAATCAACGCGTAAGCCCATTTTCCGATTATTCCACTTAGAATCGGCTTCTGTAACATGTGCTTTACAACATTGGTTTGTCAAACGACAATACATGTAGTGGGGAGAAGATAATGGCGTAATTTGGTGCACGCGTAGTAAAGTGATAAACACAAACGTTCCACAAACGCGTACCTAGTTTCGGCGTCCACAAACGTGATGATGTACTCTTTTCCTTCTACCTCCTGGGTTAGCACGACCATAATTACGCTATCTTCAGCAGCGACGTATAGCCAAAATGGAATCCCGGCTTTGGGTGTCCTCATCACAGGCGGTGACGACAAGCACTTCTTAATTTTCTCAAAGGCACTTTGCTGGCTTGCCCCCCAAGTGAACTCGACCTCGTTCTTTAGCCGGAGTATGGGGACAAAGGCGTCAATCTTGCTAGAAAAGTTGGATATAAAGCGACGCAAATAGTTCATCTTGCCTAGCAACTTCTGCACGTCCTTCTTGCATGTCGGCGCCGCAATGTTTCTAATCTTCTCAAGCCTTTTAGGATCAATTTCTATGTCTCTCTTGTGAATAATGAAACCTAAGAACTTACCCGCCGACACACCAAAATCACACTTGAGTGGGTTCATTTTCAAACCATACTGTCGCATCCTATCAAAAGCAACCTTCAAATCGGCTAAATGGCTTCCCATAGCGTCCGATTTGACTACAACATCATCGATGTAAACTTCTAACATAACCCCTAACAAGTCATGAAAGATTAAGTTCATAGTGCATTGATACGTAGCGCCAGCATTCTTCAAACTAAAATTCATAACGACCCACTCGAATAAACCGATAAAACTAGGGCATCGAAAGGCAGTCTTGTAGACATCCTCTTCGGCCATAAATATTTGATTATAACCAGCATTGCCATCAAGAAAACTCAATACCTTGTGTCCTGAAGCATCGTTGATCAGCATGTCGGCTATCGGCATTAGATACTCGTCTTTCAGAGTGGCTCTGTTCAGATCTCTGAAATCAATACATACCCGTATCTTGTCGCTCCCTTTCTTCTCTACAAGCACAATGTTAGCAACCTATTCCGCGTACCTACATGGCCTAATAAATTCAGCCTTGAGCAATCGCTCTACTTCTTTTTTAACTCGGTCATAGACGACCGAGTTAAAGCGACGAGGAGGCTGCTTATAAGGCCTAAATCCGGACTTGATAGGAAGCCGATGCTCCACGAGCTCGCGGCTTAGTCCTGGCATCTCGCTATACTCCCATGCGAAACAATCGACATACGACCGAAGTAACTTTATTACTTCAGCCTTTTCATCAGACTGTAAATGTTGGTTTACAAAAGTTGGCCTCGGGATGCTACCATTACCTATGTCAACTTTGTTGGACCGAAAACGGCGACCAGAGGGGGGGTGAATGGGAGCTTTTAAGATTTCGGGCTAAAAACTAGCCTTCGGTTTCAGTTCTGTCTTCTGCGGAACAGGCTTCGAACACTACTTTCGAAGGTCTGGTTCGGAGGTACTTCGACACCTTCGAACACAGGCTTCGGAGGAGCAAAAGTTCGAAGCCAAGAAGACTTCGCTCCACTTACAACCCTCGAAAATCTACTCTGCTAAGTCAGTGCAGGCTCCGCACACAGGGTGCTTCGAGCAGGCTTCGCACTTCACCCTTCGCAAGAGTGGATACCCTTCTGAGGACTTCGACCAAGTACTTGGCAGCAGCAACTGGTGCTGGGATTCGTACACGAAGGTCTACACGCACACAAACGGACTACACTAAGGGCTTCGACACAAGAAGCAAAATGGGCCTCGGTCAGGGCTACGCTAGTAAGCAGCGAGGTCACGCCTCCTGTTACACAGAGCGAACGCACACTGACAAAACACACTTCGCACAAAAACAACCTTCGCCTCAACAGGCTTCGGTGCACTACAACAGGCGAGGTATGTAACGCGAGCTCAAGCAAAAAGCACAGGAAGCAGGGCTTCGCCGCTTGAACAAGGAACACAAAATAGATTGAACTCTGGATGAAATACAACGAAGTGTGTGGCTACAGGAGCTCAACAGTAAATGCTCAAAGTGTTAAATGTTACCTACCGAGCCCCCATATTTATAGCCCACAGTTCACCCAAATGAAATGACTACACTACCCCTAGGGTTTACATTGATTTTGACTCTACAGAACTAAGGGGTACAAAAGGTAGTCCACCTTTATTCTGGAGGCTTCTCTGTCAGCTTTGCAGAGGGGACAGTGTCAGCCTTTTACAGAACAGACAGTGTCAGCCTTTGTAGTCTTTGACCTTCTGGAATCCTCCCTTCGCACGCGAGGGTGCGGTAGCTTCGGCGAGAAGCCTTGAGCCTAGTGGCCTTCGCCTCACCGAAGTCAGTCTCCGATACACTGACGGTTTTGAGCCGAAGCCGTCAAAGCCCTTGGGCCTTCGCACCAACACCTCCGGAGTGGACCACCACGGCTTCGCAGCTACTCCCAGCTTGAACTCCGTCAGTCCGTGTATCGAAGCCATGCAGGCCGAAGCACCTCAAGTCAACCTTGCTCCGGAGCAAGCCTCGCTCCGAAGCCTTCCTCCCTCCGAAGCCCCACCTTCGGAGTACCACCCTTCGAAGTCCCTCCTTCGTCCAAGGCCTCCGCATGAAGCATTCCATGAGCCCTTCGTCGTAGTGCCTCTCCCCGAGCACACTCCTCGACGAGCCTCACACGGACTGTGCCTTCGATGCGCCTCGACTTCTGAGACATTTGTTGGGTACCTTCGAATGTCTCCCTCCGGAGCACACTTCGAACTCCTTGCCTCCACAGAGGACTTGATCCAACCAATCTCCGAAGTCACTCCGTTCGGAGTACCTTCGAAGTGCCTCACCTCCGAGGACTTTGTCTCGGAGTACCTTTAGCCAGAGCCACGCTCCGCACTCTCTGCCTTCACCTGGCACGTCTCGACCCGAGGACCGACCCGGACCACCTTCGCAGCCACCGTGACGGAGCTCCCCGCTCCCCTGGCATCAAGCCTCCCGCTTGACCCAGGTTCACCTGCTACGAACCTTGTCCGTCGCCTCCGAAGTCCCTGCGCACCACAGACAAACAGACAAGTGTATCCAGTACTCCGGAGACCTCTCCGGGTTAGCAACCTCCGGCACACACTCCGGTGTACCGCCCAAAGTACCGAAGCCTTCGGTACGAACCCAGTCATCGTGTACTGTCGGACCCCTCCGACAAGCACACTCCGCTGCAACAGCTGCAGCAAGCAAACACCAAACACCCTTCGGTAAAGCCACCTCCGAATACCCTTCGGAGGTACAACCTCCGAACACCCTTCGGAGGTACCCTTCGAACAGAGGGTAAAAAGCCTGTCAATCACTCATCACAAACACTTGAAACCAACCCTTGGTTTCTCAATCTCCCCCTTGATGAGTGCATTGACAACCAAATCGAAGTTCAAGAAAATTCAAAAACTTTCAGCACACAAGTGACCATAAAAACTCACAAAAGAGCCAAAACATGTCACTTGACAAAAGAATTTTCCTCCCCCTTTATCACAAGAGTGAAAAGCCCCTTCGGCAATAAAAACTCCCCCTGAGTTAAATTTTCCCTTTGGCAATAAGGAACCTTCTCCCCCTTTATGTCCAATTGTCTCCCCCTTTGGAAATTATACCCCTTGCGGCAGAGAACGAGGAATTTCTCCCCCTTTGGCAATGCAAGCATTAAGGAGCATGTCAAAGATGCAAAGCTTCGAATTGAGCAGAATGGCAAAGACATATGAAGCAAAAATATGCCAACAGTAACACCAATGATCATGGGCTCAGCTCAAATTAATATTCTCTAAAAACATGATGAAGCATGTGATTTGATCATTTTTGAAATAAAAGCATCACCACTTAGTCAAGGAGACTAGACTAGTAACAGCAAGGACTGCGCAAAGCTAGACAATTTCTACTCTAGACAGATAAGTCCAGTTCAAATGGAGCATGAAAAGCAATCTTGATACTCAATGAATTTTGTTGTTCTTAGTGCCAGGGGTTATTTGTTTGCCCACCTTATACTTTCCAATCAGGCCAAGCCTAGGCATGAAAGCCATAAGAAGCTTAAGGCAATGATTTTGGCAAACACTACACTATTCCAGTTCAGACCAATGTACAATGGTAAGCGGTCTAGAATAGGGTAGTGCGACAAACAAACCCACCTGGATCTTTTCACTTAAAACATGCAAATCATGGAGTTGTTGATTTTAACCAAGTGAACCAATTGTTTGGCATTTATGAGTATCCATGAAGATGAGAATAATTTTTTAAGTTGCAATTTTGAGCATCCAATGAACAGTGTCTTGCTATCAAGCAGATAAAAGATAGCTAAAAGCAGTCCTGCCTAAACATGCTAGATTCAAGACTAAGCAGTGAGCACGATTTGATTTTGAAAATAAAACACTATGCACATGAATGTTCCAGATGAATTAAAAGGAGCTGAGCTGACATGAGTTCATGAATTATAAGCAGGCATATAAGTGCAAAATATGTAAGTGCAATTTCAACACAATTAGACAAAGGCACATCCATCTAAAACAGCTCCCCCTCACAAAATGCCGTAAGGGTGACAAATGCCAAGTTCCCCACGCAAGTAAGCAAATCGAGAAGCATCGAGGGGTTTTGTAAAAATATCGGCAAGCTGGTGTTGGGTATCAACATATTGAAGTTCAATATCACCCTTCTCATTGTGATCTCTGAGAAAGTGATACCGTACATCAATGTGTTTGGTTCTGGAGTGCTGAACCGGGTTGTTTGCAATACAAATAGCACTAGTGTTATCACAGAAAAGTGGAACACTCTTATAATCTAACCCGAAATCCCGCAAAGTGGAAATCATCCACAAAATCTGAGAGCAACAGCTAGCTGCAGCAACATATTCGGCCTCAGCCGTCGATTGTGCAACACTAGACTGTTTGCGGGAAGACCAGCAAACCAGTGAAGTACCCAGAAAATGACAAGTACCAGAGGTACTCTTCCTATCAATTCTACACCCAGCAAAATCCGCATCGGAATAACCTCGAAGACATAAAGATGAAGATGTTGAATACCATATGCCAAATTCAAGGGTGTGTTTGAGATACCTTAAGATGCGCTTTACCGCTAGGCCGTGCGAAGCTCGTGGTGAAGCCTGAAAACGAGCGCATAGACACACAGCGAAGTGTATGTCCAGCCTCATGGCAGTCAAGTAGAGGAGGGAGCCAATCATGCTCCGGAACTCCTTCTGATCGACGGCTTCTCCATCTTCGTCAGGGTCCAATGCTACAGATGTAGCCATTGGAGTGGCGAGGGGCTTCGCATCGGACATGTCGAACTTCTTGAGCAGGTCCTTGGTGTACTTTGTCTGGTGGACAAAAGTACCTTGTTTGCTTTGCTTGATTTGGAAACCAAGGAAAAAGGTGAGTTCACCCATCATCGACATTTCAAACTCCCTGCTCATGGTATCTGCAAACTCGGCAACCAAAGCATGAGAAGAGCCACCAAAGATGATGTCATCCACATAAATCTGAACTAGGAGGAAATCTTTGCCATGCCTGAGAGTAAATAAAGTTTTATCAACAGAGCCCATCAAATACCCTCGCTCAAGCAGAAAAGACTTAAGTCTATCATACCACGCCCGAGGGGCCTGTTTGAGTCCATAAAGAGCCTTATGAAGTTTAAGGACTTTATGCGGGTACTTGGGGTTTTCAAAACCAGGGGGTTGTTTTACATAAACATCTTCACCTATGAAGCCATTAAGAAAAGCACTTTTGACATCCATTTGATAGAGTTTGAATCCCCGGGATGTCGCAAAGGCAAGCAAAATCCTAATGGCCTCAAGGCGAGCAACAGGTGCAAAAGTTTCAGTAAAATCAATCCCTTCTAGTTGAGAAAAGCCCTGAGCTACAAGTCTAGCCTTGTTTCTAACAATTGCCCCATCCTCCCCTTGTTTATTTTTGAAAATCCATTTTGTTCCAATGAAATGAACATTTGGTGGAGGATCAACTAAAGTCCAGACTTGGTTTCTCTCAAAATTTTCAAGTTTCTCATGCATGGCATTGATCCAACTAGAATCAGAAAGTGCATGACTAACATCTAAAGGCTCGAAAGAAGCAACAAAAGCAGAATTAGTGAAATGAGCGTGAGAACGTGTTACCCTTTGATCAAGCTCACCAATGATCTGCTCGGGAGGGTGCATCCTTTGAACATGGTAGGGAGCCTCGCGGCGGGATGCAGTCTCCCCCTCAACTTGTGCGTTGGAGTGGTCCAAGATGACCAATGTTGAGGTAGTCGCTTCGGGACCTCGTGCCGAAGTAGTTGAAGCGGGGTCAGCTTCGGGGGTTGATGTCGAGGGTAGAAGGGGATCATCCTCGAATTCTCCGGGATCTTCGTCTTCGAATAAGGTCTGTTCCATGTCGTGTTCATTTGCCTGTTCAAAAGCAGAACTAACAGAGGAGGTTGATTCATCAAAAGTCACATCACATGACTCGATGACAGTGTTAGTTTCCAAGTTATAAACACGATAAGAATGACCATGAGTAGTATAACCCAAAAAGATCCTGTCAGAAGATCGCGACTCAAATTTATCCAAGTTACCACGTTTTAGGATAAAGCAGCGACAGCCAAAAACTCGAAGATGAGTAACCTTGGGCTGTCTTCCAAAACGCAGCTCATAAGACGTCAAATTTAAAATTGAGCGCAAGAATATTCGGTTTGAGATGTAACAAGCAGTGTTCATGGCCTCAGCCCAGAATTTTCTAGGAGTCCTATGCTCATCAAGCATCGTCCTAGCCATCTCAACCAAAGTGTGGTTCTTTCTCTCAACAACACCATTCTGTTGAGGAACCCGCGGAGCAGAGAATTGATGTTCTATGCCATGCTCCATGCAAAAGTCAACAAAGAGACTATTTTTGAACTCGGTGCCATTATCGCTTCGAATGAATTTTAATGCACCAGGGAGTTCAGTAAAAAGTCTCAAAGCCAAGCTCCGAAAGTGTGAGAACACTTCGTCCTTGCTGGCAAGAAAGAAGACCCAAGAGTAGCGAGAGAAATCGTCGACAATTACTAGAACATACCACTTGCCGCCTAAAGAACTAACCCGAGAAGGACCTACAGTGTCCATATGGAGAAGTTCTCCGGGTTGTTCAGTCATCACTGTGGTGACTGGCGAATGCGAAGCAGCAATCATTTTTCCATGTCGACAAGGAGCACAAACTAAATTCTTCTCAAACTTGAGCTTAGGCAATCCTCGGATCAGTCCTAGGGCGCTCAGACGAGCGAGCAGCTCAAAGCTCATATGCCCTAGTCTCCTATGCCACTTCCAAAGCTCAGAAGTCGAATGTGCAACAAGACAATGAGAAGAACCAGATGACTCAGAAAAATCAGCTCCAAAAACTCTCCCAACTCTAAAGATCTTACACACCACAATGCCATCAAAATTGAGCACTTGCGAAGTATCGCGATGAAATCGCACTTCGAAGCCCTCATCAAGCAACTGAGATACAGACAGCAAATTGTATCCCAGATTTTCAACCAAAGCAACATCTTTGAGAGTGAAGTTCGAATTAATTCTTACCACACCATTACCTTTCACTCTACTCCTTCGATTGTTTCCGAAGGTGATATGTTCCCTTCGCTTGGTTGTGGTGAGGCTGGAGAACCATGCTGCATCTCCGGTCATGTGGCGCGAACAACCGGAGTCCATGATCCACGTGCCCTCCAAGCCTCGATCTGTCGCCTACACATGATAAGAATGTCTCGATCGCTCAGTGCTGGGGTGAGTGAAATAATGACGAGGCATCCAGCACTGAGTGACACGAGTAGTAGGCACAGTAAAAGCAGACGGTCTACGCACATAATAATCAGAATGATGCAAAGTGCGAGGTCTACCTACATGCTGTGAACGAACAACATGTCGAGGTCTCCTACTCAGACGAGGTACAAATCTGCTAGCCCGAGGTCTACCACCATATGGAACATAGTGAACACCTCGAGGAGCAAAACCTCTCCGAGAAGCACGAGGAGCCTCAAAAGCAGGACGATAGTACAACTCAGACTCATGCATACCTAAAGATGGGTAATGCATGTCCTGGTAACTCATCGCCTGAGAGCGTCGCTCATCCTTGATGCGACGAAAACAAAACCCAACCAAATGACCCACCCGCTGACAATAGGAACAATGAAACACTCTCCTGGGGGCACTCTCATGGGTCACAGGAGCAACTCTCACAGGCTCCTTGGGTTTTCTCTGAGTGGTTTTCTTGGAAGGATTTTTCTTGGCAGGAGGAGTGGTTTTCTTTGGTGGATGGGTAGGCTTTTTGGCTGATGGGGTGTCCAACAGAGCTCTCTCTTTCTCTAGGGTAGTGGGAGAGGTGAAAACAGTTTTAGTCTTACTGTTTGAAGGTATCCTCTCAAAACCCAAACCTAGAGCTACCCCTGCTCTGTCAGCACACAACTTGGTTTTGGCCAAGAGCAAATCCATCCTACCCTTTCCCTCAGTGCATTTATTAACCACGGAAAGAAGGTATTCATTTTCAGACATGAGGTTCTCAGCTCGCTCTCTAACAGTGCCTAGCTGGTCCTTAAGGGTAATGCAAGTGTCACAAACAGGTTGCACATCCTTAGAACTACCGGCCCTCTCCAATCTAGCCTCTAAATCATGAACATGCTTATCACGTAAATTAATGCTATCGCGTAATAATGAACAGTTCATGCAATCAATAACATCATGAGGTCTAAAATCCACCTCCAAAAGCTGCTTCTCTGCAGTCTCAAGCTTAGAGAGAGTTTGAGCATGTACAGAGCGCAACTGAGCAAGCTCACCCATGACAACAGAGCAAGATTCACATTCAGCATCATTAATCTTAGACTTAAGCATGGCATATTCAGTAGAAGCAGATTCTAACCTAAGTCTAAGGTCTTTTCTTTCTCTAGCGGCTTGCACAAGTAATCTATCCTGACCAAGAACTACTTCATTCAGCTCATCTAATTTAATTAGTAGCTGGTCAGATGATAGGTTTACCTCAGATGAGTCAAGCTCATCGCCGCTGTGATCGCTGTCGGCCATGAAGCAAAGGCCAGTGAAGTCTCGTCCCTTCTTGTCCTCCTTCCTTGGGGACTCCTCCTCCTCGGAGCTCGACTCCTCAGTTGAGGACGTGTCGATGTCGCTGAGAGCAGCAACAAAGGCTCTGGAAGCGGCCTTGGCTACTTTCTTAGCCATCTTGCCGCGCTTACCCTTCACAAAGGGTTTCCTCTCCTTGTGGTATTTGGGGCGCTCACTCTCATCTCTCTTTTTGAGCTTAGGGCAATTAGCCTTGATGTGAGAAGTGTCGCCACACTCAAAACAACCACTAAAACCACTTCTCCTCTGATCCCGTCTCTCATGATGAAAACGGGTGAACCTCCGAGCAATGAGAGCAAGCTCATCATCAGCTAGAGTGTCCACCTGCTCCTTTGTGATGGAGACCAGAGAGAACACAGCAAAACCATCGGCAAAAACACAAGTACCAGATGTGCTTGGTTCTGCAGTGGTGCCACGGCTAGTGCTAGAAACCAATGCCAATGGTTGTGGCAAAGAGCTTCTGTGGACTGCCAGAGATGCCTTGGCAATCTCGGTGGACTTCAGCTTGCTAAAGAGTTCGTCACAGGTCAATGTGTCATAACCTGTGGACTCCTCAATGCTGGATATCTTTACTTCCCATATGCTACGGTCAAGAGCATAGAGAAGCTTGATAGCCCTATCATGATCACTGTAAGCAAGCGTCCCGTTGGATCGCAAGTTACTCACTATTGCGTCAAAGCGAGAAAACATGGCATCTATAGATTCACCAGGTGCCTGCACAAACAGCTGATACTGTTGGTTGTAGGTGCTTTGGCGCCTGACCTTAATCTGAGTAGAGCCCTCATGAAAGACAGTGAGTGTTGTCCAAATTTCCCTAGCATTCCTAAGGTGCTGCACCCTATCGAACTCACTTCTACTCAAACCAATGAACAGTATATTTCTCGACTTGGAATTGGCATTATACTGATCCTTCTCTGTTTGAGAGGTGCGAGTCTCAGGGATGGAGTATTGTGAGTCCACAATCTCCCAAATTGCATTTCCTTGGCTTAACAAGTAAGCCTCCATGCGCACCTTCCAGTATGCAAAATCTGTCCCATCGAACAGAGGAATTTTACTGCCTCTATCCATGTCGCCAACAGATCACAAAACCGGTTAGGGTCAACTGGTGATCTTAACCTGCTCTGATACCAATTGTTGGACCGAAAACGGCGACCAGAGGGGGGGGGGGGGGGTGAATGGGAGCTTTTAAGATTTCGGGCTAAAAACTAGCCTTCGGTTTCAGTTCTGTCTTCTGCGGAACAGGCTTCGAACACTACCTTCGAAGGTCTGGTTCGGAGGTACTTCGACACCTTCGAACACAGGCTTCGGAGGAGCAAAAGTTCGAAGCCAAGAAGACTTCGCTCCACTTACAACCCTCGAAAATCTACTCTGCTAAGTCAGTGCAGGCTCCGCACACAGGGTGCTTCGAGCAGGCTTCGCACTTCACCCTTCGCAAGAGTGGATACCCTTCTGAGGACTTCGACCAAGTACTTGGCAGCAGCAACTGGTGCTGGGCTTCGTACACGAAGGTCTACACGCACACAAACGGACTACACTAAGGGCTTCGACACAAGAAGCAAAACGGGCCTCGGTCAGGGCTACGCTAGTAAGCAGCGAGGTCACGCCTCCTGTTACACAGAGCAAACGCACACTGACAAAACACACTTCGCACAAAAACAACCTTCGCCTCAACAGGCTTCGGTGCACTACAACAGGCGAGGTATGTAACGCGAGCTCAAGCAAAAAGCACAGGAAGCAGGGCTTTGCCGCTTGAACAAGGAACACAAAATTGATTGAACTTTGGATGAAATACAACGAAGTGTGTGGCTACAGGAGCTCAACAGTAAATGCTCAAAGTGTTAAATGTTACCTACCGAGACCCCATATTTATAGCCCACAGTTCACCCAAAGGAAATGACTACACTACCCCTAGGGTTTACATTGATTTTGACTCTACAGAACTAAGGGGTACAAAAGGTAGTCCACCTTTATTCTGGAGGCTTCTCTGTCAGCTTTGCAGAGGGGACAGTGTCAGCCTTTTACAGAACAGACAGTGTCAGCCTTTGTAGTCTTTGACCTTCTGGAATCCTCCCTTCGCACGCGAGGGTGCGGTAGCTTCGGCGAGAAGCCTTGAGCCTAGTGGCCTTCGCCTCACTGAAGTCAGTCTCCGATACACTGACGGTTTTGAGCCGAAGCCGTCAAAGCCCTTGGGCCTTCGCACCAACACCTCCGGAGTGGACCACCACGGCTTCGCAGCTACTCTCAGCTCGAACTCCGTCAGTCCGTGTACCGAAGCCATGCAGGCCGAAGCACCTCAAGTCAACCTTGCTCCGGAGCAAGCCTCGCTCCGAAGCCTTCCTCCCTCCGAAGCCCCACCTTCGGAGTACCACCCTTCGAAGTCCCTCCTTCGTCCAAGGCCTCCGCATGAAGCATTCCATGAGCCCTTCGTCGCAGTGCCTCTCCCCGAGCACACTCCTCGACGAGCCTCACACGGACCATGCCTTCGATGCGCCTCGACTTCTGAGACCTTCGTTGGGTACCTTCGAATGTCTCCCTCCGGAGCACACTTCGAACTCCTTGCCTCCACAGAGGACTTGATCCAACCAATCTCCGAAGTCACTCCATTCGGAGTACCTTCGAAGTGCCTCACCTCCGAGGACTTTGTCTCGAAGTACCTTCAGCCGGAGCCATGCTCCGCACTCTCTGCCTTCACCTGGCACGTCTCGACCCGAGGACCGACCCGGACCACCTTCGCAGCCACCGTGACGGAGCTCCCCGCTCCCCTGGCATCAAGCCTCCCGCTTGACCCAGGTTCACCTGCTACGAACCTTGTCCGTCGCCTCCGAAGTCCCTGCGCACCACAGACAAACAGACAAGTGTATCCAGTACTCCGGAGACCTCTCCGGGTTAGCAACCTCCGGCACACACTCCGGTGTAGCGCCCAAAGTACCGAAGCCTTCGGTACGAACCCAGTCATCGTGTACTGTCGGACCCCTCCGACAAGCACACTTCGCTGCAACAGCTGCAGCAAGCAAACACCGAACACCCTTCGGTAAAGCCACCTCCGAATACCCTTCGGAGGTACAACCTCCGAACACCCTTCGGAGGTACCCTTCGAACAGAGGGTAAAAAGCCTGTCAATCACTCATCACAAACACTTGAAACCAACCCTTGGTTTCTCAAACTTCCTCCAAGGTATCGGCCGACGCAAAACCTTGTCCTAATTTCTCTACTTCGCTAAAGTCCCCGATGGCCTCGGCAATACCGTGTTTACTAGACCGATATTGTTCCACACGAGACTTTAGCCAATCTAGATTACTCTTGCTAGACATGACTATTAATACAAAAACAGCCGTGCTACTCCAGCCGGCTTTATGGATACTGGTACAAAACGTCCTCCGGATACGCTAACAAAATTGTAATCCGAAAAATCTCTACCTGACAAACACTCTACTTTGTTATGGACGGCGTCAACCGATACATCGGCCAATGCTACTTGGGCCGAAGTATCCACAGGAATGACCTCTACCTCATCGCCATCCCACTGCATCAGGCACTGGTGTAGAGTAGAAGGAATGCAGCAATTTGTGTGAATCCAGTCGCGCCTGAGTAGCACGCTGTAGTTACCTTGTACATCGATGACGAAAAATGTTGTTGGCAATGTCTTGTTGCCCACCGTCAACTCCATGGAGAGTACGCCCTTGGCCTCGGAGCTCTCGCCATTGAAGCCATTGAGCATCAAGTTAGTCTTCTTCAGATCATCCTCGCCCCTGCCAAGTTTCTTCAATAACGAGTAAGACATTAAGTTAACAGTGGCACCGCTGTCGACGAGCATTCGGGAAATCAGCTTTCCACGATGTGACCTCTAATGTAGAGAGGCTTCAGATGGCGAACCGAGTCCTCGGGCTTCTCGAAGATGGCATTGCGCGGGCCGAGGTTCAATTGAGCAACCTCGGGCTCGTCCTGCGGCAGGTTGAACTTGGCGGGCAGCATGACGTTGTTGATGTCCATCGCCTAGGGTGCGGGCCCCTCGGAGACGGGCCTGTAATCATCGTCGAGCATGTCATCATCGTCGTCGCTCGGACTAGGAGCCGGGTTGGTTATCTCAACCGGTTTTACCCTCCATACCTGTCTTATAGCTGGCCGAGGGCGGATTTCCTCGAAGATAGCGTCGCGCTCATCCTCGGCTTTCTTCTCGCGCATCTCTTGTGCCCGTAGTCATTGTAGGCGTCTTTTCTGTGATTTGGACATGCCTGGAGGTGCCCAAGATGGCTGCGGCTTGGTGCCGGGTGCTACTGCCCGGCTCCTGTCAACTCTGGTCGAAGTGGTACTGCACCCTTCGACCTTATGCACCCTACGCTCGGAGGGGCCTTCGCCGCGAACCCCAGCGGATGGACCGGCCTTGTTCGGCCGATCGAACTAGGCTCCGATGCAGACCCCGGCCGAAGCATGGGACTCACCTTCGTCAGACTTCGGTGACAAAGCCTTCGGGATTAGGACTTCCTGAGACCCTACTCTGACGGTGATAGCTTCGGACTCCCTTTCCTCGGCCTCCTCGCACCTGCACTCTTCGGCTCCGCTCTGCATGGTCCGATTCGGAGGTACCACGGATAGTCTGTGGACGACACCCCCTCCGCTGCATTTGTTTGTCCCTGCCATCCGTAATACTCCGAAGGAAAACAAGGCATAGTGTTAAGTTGCGGAGGGTACTCCGACCCAGATACGTACAGAGCCCACGGGGTTCCTGCCTAGTTGTACGATGGAGGCATCGGTGGCTCTAGTGGCCTCGCCCACTGTGAGATGAACCCGTTACCCGGAGAGGGGTTCGGCAGAATCAACGACGTCTCAGACCATATCAACGAAGGGTCCTGCCAATCCGGAGGCACGTTCGGCCAATGCGGGCCGAAGTTATTGTACGGGGGATTCGGCCATTGAGGCTCGAAGCCACCGTGCGGAGTGTCAGGCCACCGTGGCCCGAAGCCGCCGTGCAGAGGGTTTGCCTATTTCAGTCTGAAGCTAGCCTCCGAAAGCCTTGGGCCCTTCGGCTATCCCAGTCTTTTAGCGCGGGGACCTGCTTCCTTGGCTTTTCTCCGATGCTTGTTCAACAACATGTTGTATGTTACCTTCGGCCTCTTGTGAGTTTTAGCTGAAGGGGTGTTATTGTTCTGTTTCCACACTCCTACCTCGGGGTTCTTTGGTATGAGCGTGCGAGCGCGTGACTCTCCAACAATTACATCCTTCCCCTTAGCCGACTCGGCCTGTTCTGGCTGAATCAATACCTTCTTCTCGCCGAGGTCGACGACGTTGACGGGAAAAGGATCTTTGTCCAGCTTCATCTTTGGATTATGGTCTATCTTAAATCATCCTTCTTCTATGGCCGATTGGACCTGCCGTCGAAAAACATTGTAGTCTTTAGTGTTATGTGAGTGCGAATCATGCCACTTATAGTATGGATGCTTCTTTAACTCATCGGCAGATGGAATGACTTGACCTTTAGGCAACCTGAGAAGCTGGTTCTTCAAGAGAAGAATCAAATATTTTATCACACTTAGTTATATCGAATGAGTACTTGACATCACTAGGCCAATTCCTAGTGGGAGACGGTCGTAATTCGGAGCAAGTGATAGGTTTACTCTTAACGTTCCACACCCATTCGGCTGCATACATGTCGGTTGAGTCCTCCTCTTCTGATTCCTCCTCGTCGAAGCGTTCCATGATGTGGATTTCAACCCTAGGCTTGTTAAACGTCTTAACGAACTTTTTATCTTTAGTTCGGCCTTCTTGGACTAGAGCCTGCTGTAAAACTTGGCTAACTTCTAAAAAGTTCTGGTTGTCTAACCTTTCTTTAATCTCGGAACGCAACCCATTAAAAGCTAGTTCCGCCAAGTCCCTTTCCAAAATATTAAGGCTAAAACATCGGTTTCTAGTATCCTTAAAACGCTTGATGTACTCAGAGGCGTTCTCGTTAGTTTTCTGTTTAATCGATGTTAAGTGTGAAAGCCTAAGTTCTGTCTCGCTTGTGTAAAAATAATCATGAAATTTCCGCTCTAAATCATCCCACGTCTGAACAGAGTTTGGCGGGAGCACCAAAAACCAAGTGAAAGCGGTGCCGGATAGCGAGAGAAAAAATAGTCTAACTTTTAGAGCATCTATCCCACTAACTTCTCCACATTGTGCCAAAAATTGACTAACGTGCTCTAGTGTAGTTTTGCTACCCTCGCCACCGAACTTAGTGAATTCAAGGATTCTATAGCCGCGGGGGCAGGGTATTGTATCGAGATGGTCAAGGTATGGATTACGGTAAACCCTAACCCATCCCTTGGGCACGAAGCCGACACACTCTCTAAATAGTGCGCGGACCCGCTCCTCTATGTCATCTTGGCATGTCGCCTGCACGCGCCTCTCATGCGGGGGCGCGACATGCGGTGGGATATCGGCGTGTCAGCCATGGGCCTCTTCCCTACGCGCTATCTGCATGACGTGCTCATGTTCGGGTGCCTGCGCATGTGGTGCGGGCAGCGCGGGTACCGGTGCAGGTGGTGGTGCATGGTATGCAGTGCTAGTTTGACCATAAGTATAATGATTAGTCTCGTCCATAAGTGTTGAGTCCGGAGACATCACGGTCATGCCAGTGCTGCCATCAGTTCTACTGTACACATGGTTTACCGGAGGTGCACTAGCAATAGGGACCGGGGATACGACCTCAGTAAAGCCGAACCTTCTAAGAGTTGCCTCTACTTGGGAGCTAACTGCCGAATCTAAACGGTTGGCTAACGAAGCGCTAACGGCTTGATCTACTGATGCGGCTATTTTTTGCTCAATCTCTAAATAAGATAAACGAGGCGATACAGGTGTTACCTAGATCTGAGCGAGGTCGGGGGTGATGACGTCGCGCTTGATGAAGCCTGTGCATGTCTTAACGTAGCCCCCAAGCATCATGTCCTGGAGTGCTTTCAGCTTCGCCTCAATCTCTGCTCGGTCTTCCGCGGGAATATCTTCAAGAGTGGGTGTTAAGATGTTATGGTTGTCGATATCCGCGTCTCCTATTGTGTTCATCGGCGGTGTAGACGTAGTAGTCGATGTAGATATACCAGTGGCCGATGTAGACATACTCGTCATGTTGGCGTAGCTTTTCCCCAGCGGAGTCGCCAAAAAGTATATTGACACGAAAACGTGCCCCCGCACTTGGGTCAGTTCGACGATCCAAAAGTGTGTGGATACTTAGGGACATGCCTAAGCGTAACACAACACCGACGTCGCGTTCCGACTGCCCTTAGCCGTGGTAAGGGGGGTGGAGTTGCCAGGCAATCAGATCATACAAAATAATCCAATTAGCCGAAAGAAATATAATAAAGAGAATAAAATTAGCAAACTGGTCGGAGCCTGTCTGTTTCGAAGTATGGTGCGAAGTGGGTCGCCGAAGTATACCTTCGGCGTCTGGTGCGAAGTGTCCCGCCGAAGGGTACCTTCGGCGTTCGGACTGATCTGGTCAAATATGAACTTCGAACGGATCGAGACGCGACGATCACCTCCGAACGGTGGGGTTCGGCGTGAAGTCTCCGATATAGTAATACACAGAGCAAAACTCAAGCGCAACGTGCGAGCGTAACTTCGTCCAGAGCGGAGTACGAGCGTGGCGAAGCCTGTAGTGACAAAGTGTGCTGGCGAAGCGTGCGGTCGAAGCAGCAATCTCGCCGAAGGGTGTTTTGGCAACCTCCGAAACCGATCTCTCAGCTCCGGACCCCTCCGACGAAGTAGCTCCGAACGTGGAAAACCTGCAACAGAGAAGATTCGAAATACTAATTCGGCCTGAGGACCGAATTCTGCTAAGTGATGCACTAGTAGTGAAGGTAGCAATATGTTATGCAGATTAGCGGATACTTCACAGGCGAAGTAACAAGGTGATAGCAATCTGTTACGTAGATTAACAGATACTTCATAAGCGAGGTAACAAGGATTACCACTGTTCCGAAGTGGCCGGTAGAGGGCTTCCAGGCAAACCCACGAAGAGGTATAGAAAAGTAAAGGTAAATAAATGCGATGAAAGCTAGGGCTTTGTGTTTGATTTGTGTTGTGGGCCTCTAAGCTGGCCTCGCCTCTCTATTTATAGGGGCCAAACTTATGATCTAATCCGCTATAATTCGGCTTGGATAGAGATAAAAACTTAGCCGAAATTGTATCCAACTCCGTCTCTGCCGAAGTGGGCTTCAGCTAGGCCCGTCGAAGCCTGCTCCTCAGGCCGAAGCTTCGGCGGCGTGGGCCTCCGAAGACTTCCTGGCCGAAGGTCGTGGGCTGGCCAGAGGCTTTCGGAGCCTATAGTCCAATGGACCTTCGGTCTTGTAGGGCTTCGATCTGACCCCGGACATGTGTATTTTTGGCCCAAATCACCAAAATTGATATTTTGACAATCTCAACCATTGATGCCATTTTTTTTGCTATCAACACATAGTAGTGCTATATTTTATGGCTAATTTTTTACTACAACTGCTTGAATATACATATATTACTACAATTACAACTAGTCGACTATACATATATTGCTACAATTACCTTAAGTGGTACTCATTAGTATCCGGTGCTATACTAAACCCTGTTAAAAAACCCGTCTTTTTCCTTTAAGAACCGCTGCAAGCTTACCTGTTGCCATTACGCGAATGCCCTGCCAAACTCATTGTTTCAAAAGCAAAGATGAGACGTGAATCTGATTTTGGGCGCACCCTCCTCGTGGACGCGTGTCGCGCCGCCGGCCGCCTGGCTCTCCGTGGGCTCGCGACGGCGTCAAACGCTCACTTGCTCCGCATTCCACGCACGGGACCCAACCTCTTCGCCCTCCCCACCGGCCGCCGCTTCCACCAACCCCTGATTCCAGGTTTACAGCCAACAACTCTCGCTGACATGTGAGCCCCACCCGCCCACCTCCCGCGTCCCGCCGACCCACCACCGCAAGCCTCCTTCAAAATTTTACTCCCTTCCAGGCTCCAGCCACCTCGCTGCCTCCGCCCAACCATCTCCTCCCACACGCCGCCGCCGCCGCCGCTAGCTACGTACGGACTACAGACCCCGCAACTCGTCCACTCTCTCGCCAAGTGTTCCCATCGCGCTGATGGCCAACCGCCTCCTCCTCCCCTCCAAGCCTCTACTGCCCCGCACCGCCGGTGTCGGTGCCACCCCGCGGCGCCGCGGCGGCCGTCCCTTAGTCTCCGTCCGCGCGGCGCTCTCCGCGTCGGCGGCGCCGGCGAAGTCGGCCGGGGCGGAGGCGGTGCGGTCGATCCGCGCGCGCCAGATCGTGGACAGCCGCGGGAACCCCACTGTGGAGGTTGACCTCGTCGCTGGCGACGGCCGCCTCCACCGCTCCGCGGTGCCCAGCGGCGCCTCCACGGGGATCTACGAGGCCCTAGAGCTCCGGGACGGCGACAAGGCGGTGTACGGTGGGAAGGGCGTGCTCACCGCGGTCCGCAACATCAACGAGGTCATCGCGCCCAAGCTAGTCGGCGTCGACGTCAGGTGAGCTGGAGTTGCACATCCCAATTGAATTACACACGCAAATGCCGGATCTGATCGCCGGTGACTATGGCGGTGGCCGGCGGGTAGGTGGGAAACGTGTTTCTGTGTGTGGGTTTTGTGATCAAACTGCTGGTCATGGGGGTTTTCTGTTAGTTGACCAGTTTGATTGCTATCTAATAGTGAAGCTTGGATCTTCTCGCGATCATGCCTGATGATATGAAACATAAGTAAAATTATGTGTAAATTTGACCCAAAAGGAGCATTTTATTCAGTTTAGTTGGGACTTGGGTAGTTGGAATGCCCTTCTCATTTCTCAACAGTGATTACTGCTTACTGCTTATGGTAGAAGTGTGGAACCAACTTGCACAGTTGGTGTCAATGCTGTTTGACCAATAGATGCAGTAACTCTTGCAGTATCAGGTTTATCGAGTTTCTGTCTCCATTGCTTTGTGCTGAAGAAGTGTCAATATATTAGAAGAGTTGTTTTAAGTGGGCAGCTGATCCTATCTGCCCGCACTGAAAATTTCTTTTATTTTCATGACAGGAATCATCATTTGTTGATCGTATAACCTGTCCTTTGTGCTAATATAACTTTTTTGAAATCATGCTAGATGCTACTCATTCCTAGACAGGATATGTGTTTGGTTTAGCTGGTGATAATTCTAGCCAACTGCTGTCCTTTTGCTTAGAATATGAAATTTACCTAAGTATGCTGATTTTAATGATTCAGTTATGAATGAATTGATTGTTTATGTTAGGAATGCTTTACGTAAATGTGGATTTGGTTTTTCAAGCTCCTGTATTGAGAAGCATGCTTGGCTTGCTTGCGCTTCCAATGCTAAAATTTATGGACCACGCTTCACACTGTGGTGTGGTATAATCATGGTACCATATTTGGGCTTCTAATAGTGCATATTCTTGTGTCCTTTGAATGGTGGATTTGAAAATTTCAATTTGAATTACTGAATAATGAAATAAAGTGTCCTCGACTGAAAGGGTATGGAAAACTGCTTTAGGACAACCCATGAAATGAAAGAGTTCT
Organism: Zizania palustris; assembly: GCA_019279435.1. Classification (NCBI taxonomy): domain Eukaryota; kingdom Viridiplantae; phylum Streptophyta; class Magnoliopsida; order Poales; family Poaceae; genus Zizania; species Zizania palustris. The sequence continues at coordinate 17,834,998 of JAAALK010000287.1, read as the reverse complement.
TGTTGTGTGCATAGTTGTTAAGGCGTTGCCTAATCGTCGATTAGGCGTCCGGGCGGTTGGTGGCAGACGCCACGGCCGACGACTCGCCACAAGTGGGTGTGGCGTCCGCCTCGACGAGTATGGCGTCCGCTTAATCGTCTTTGGCGTCGGGTGGACGCCATATTGCTTCGCATGGACGACAGATGGCAGCGGCGATGGAGTTCTCGAGCCTGTTTTCTGCATCCCGGCTGCCAGATCTGTGACCCGGCTGCTGGTTCCACGCCCCTGCCATCGGATCCGTGCTGCCATCGTCGCTAGATCCATGCTGCCTCTACGTTGCGACCGCGTTCTCGCCGCATCGGGACTGCGCCGCCGCATGATTTGTGCTGCTTCGTGCTGCCGGAGTCATTGCGAGAGAATGGGGGAAAGGGAAGAGACATGGAGAAGATGATGCATAGAGAGGAGGCAAGAGGCATGGAAAAAGTAGAAGAGGAAAAGTGCGCCCATGCCTGTGAGAGAGAGATGACCATGGAAAAAGGAGATGTCATGAGAGAGAAGAGACAGTGAAAAAGGCATGGCAAAAAGTTGCGCTGTGTGACAGCAACACAAAAGCATATGCCATGCCTATGTAGCTATGGCAGCTTTGTGTAATATGTTATTTAATTATTTAGTTAACTGATTAATTCAGTTAATTTTCTAATTAAACTCTAATCTCTAGTGAACCAATCAGTTCTAACACTAAGTGACTTAAAATATTAATCTTGCTAGTGGCTATATAGATTGTAGTATTACTGTATTAGTGACCTGAGTAGAATTAAGTGATGATAAATCATGTGCCGTTTCTGCGAAGTGTAAAGTGAGTATGGCGTCGCCTCGCCGCACGCCATACTCGCCTAAAAGGTGTGAAGGTAGTATGGAGCCTCGCCGCGCCGCCGTAACAACTATGGTTGTGTGGCTAATTGTGTTTTTAGAAGAAAAGGTTACTAGCATTTGCAAGTGTTGAATATGTATATACAACTGTACAATTATTTTTTGTACTTGAAGTCCTGGATGTTTCTCTCAGCCATAACCCCCTAAATTCTCTGAATAGAAGATGAAATTGCTCACTATACTAAATGGGCAACTGGGCATAGGGAGATATTATCGAACAGACCCATTACCATATCTTGGATTGTCAATGTGTACATAATTTTTTTTGCCTTTGTCATTTTGCATCTGAACAGATCTTTTGATGTTGAGAGGTACCATCAAATTATGCTTTCCCTGTTTGCCTCTGTGTCATGGATTTAATTGTAACACAATGTTCATCTATCATTTTTTCAGGAACCAGAGTGATGTTGACGCAATCATGCTTGATATAGATGGAACTTTAAATAAATCAAAATTGGGTGCCAATGCTATTCTTGGAGTCTCTTTAAGTGTATGCAGGGCTGGTGCTGGTGCAAAGGGAGTTCCTTTATACAAACACATTCAGGAGTTGGCTGGAACCAAGGAGCTTGTCATGCCTGTCCCAGCTTTCAATGTAATAAATGGAGGTAGCCATGCTGGCAACAATCTGGCCATGCAGGAGTTCATGCTTTTACCTGTGGGAGCACCTTCATTTGCTGAGGCTCTTCGCATGGGTAGCGAAGGTAACTAAATATGCATTTTAATTGATAGGGAGGTAACACTTTAGGAATTCTGCAAGTGTCCAATGTGTGTCCTACTGTACTTATGCATGTTTCACATTTTAGTGTATTCGATGTATTGGCACAGTTGCATCCACACATTTTAGTTGCTAGATATTTGTTTTGATCTTTTAATCCTCTATAAAAATATTTCTTGTGTGACATACCTTTCCAAAATACAGTTTATCATGTCCTAAAGGGCATCATTAAGGCGAAATATGGTCAAGATGCATGCAATGTTGGAGATGAAGGTGGCTTTGCTCCTAATGTTCAAGATAACAGAGAGGGCCTTGTCTTGCTTATGGATGCTATTGAGAAGGCAGGATACACTGGAAAGGTGTGAAGTCTTGTTTCATTTCCCACCTATTCAATGCCATTCACCCTTCTTTCTTTTATTCCTAATACTGACAAAACCATCCTAGTGCAGATTAAAATTGGAATGGATGTTGCAGCATCAGAGTTTCTTACGAAGGATGGTAGCTATGACCTAAACTTTAAGAATCAGCCTAATGATGGAGCTCATGTTCTCTCGGCCCAGAGCCTACGTGATCTGTACAGGGAATTCGTCAAGGATTTCCCTATTGTATCAATTGAGGATCCTTTTGATCAAGATGACTGGAGCTCATGGGCATCATTGCAATCCTCAGTTAATATCCAACTTGTGGGGGATGATTTACTTGTTACAAACCCAAAACGCATTGTAGAGGCTATTGACAAGAAGGCTTGCAATGCTCTTTTGCTCAAGGTGGGTTTATTTGGTGAATATGATTTAATGTAGAATATGACAACATTAAATTGATTGTTCATTTCGCTAAATACTCCTATCTAATTATCGGTCTAGAAAACATCAACTAGTGTGATCTGTTGTAAAGCACTGTGTACCATCAAATTCCTTTGTCCATAACATAAATTGATACCGAACAGTACTAAGCCGAGATAACTATGGACTAACAAATAAGGAAAACCATTCAAAATTGTTTTATATTTCAAATTATTCAAATTTGTTTTCTATTTCAGGTCAATCAGATCGGTACTGTCACCGAATCTATTCAAGCTGCTCTTGATTCAAAAGCTGCTGGTTGGGGTGTGATGGTCAGCCATAGAAGCGGTGAAACAGAAGATAATTTCATTGCGGATCTGGCTGTTGGTTTAGCAAGTGGGCAGGTATGGACTATCGGAAATCGTAATCGTGGTACTTGAATTCTCCCCGCACTCATCATGTGATCCTAAAACCCTCATTTGTATGTTACAGATCAAAACCGGAGCTCCATGTCGTAGTGAGAGACTAGCCAAATACAATCAGGTAAAAATGCTTATCCTGGTCCACGCCATTTTTCCTCACTGTTTTCCACAGTACCCTTACTATGTTTCGATTCCATGCAGCTTTTGCGGATCGAAGAGGAGCTAGGCAACGTGCGGTATGCTGGGGAGGCATTCAGATCTCCCTAAGAAATATACATGTTACCATCTGATTTCTTATATAGGTCGTTATAGACTTATATAAGTAATTAAGAAATCAACTTAAATAATTTTGTTATCCTTTATTTATTCTGTTTTAGAAAAGATAATCTCTTTATTTGTAAGAGTAGTATTTATTTAATAAGAGCAAAAGAAATATAAAAAACGCACCGATGAGTCTGCTACTGCTACTGTCATGCATTATTTATAACAAGCTGACCGGCCTCTTCTTATGATCTTATCCCCAAAAGAAAGTGAGGGGATGTTTGGAACTCCGTGGTTTTGTTTGTTTTTTCAATTTGAGGAAATTGAATTGATTTCTGTTAAAAAGAAAACATCTAGCATATCCTCTAGCTGAGGTCAAGTTACTACGATCCTCATTAAGGAGCTTAAATTTTTTAAAAAAAACATATGTTAAGTATAAAACTCGTTAGAATCTAGAAAATTTAAAGTTTTTTGGCTTCTAAATTAGTTATTTCTAGATTTTTCATTTCAAAATTTACAATTATTTTATTTCACATGAAGCATTGAATTTGGATCTGAGAGCAGCTGGCTGCAGTTCTCAGAATCTACAGAGCCAACGCAACGTTGGAGTTTCAGAGCAGTAGAGTACAGGATGCGAACGACAGCGCTAAAACCAGACACTTCTGCTGACTTGTCAGCAAATAATTAGTACATTGACCGGTGACGTCTACATGAGATATGGCACGTTGACCATTGACGTCAGCATGCGTGGGCACTAGAGAGAGGTGAACTTGAACAAGCCGACGTACGGCGTCTCGACGGAGCCGAACCAGAGCGACCCGTTCCTCTCCACCACCTCGCTCACCGTGGCGGCGCCAAACCCGCGCAGCGCCACGGCCACCTCGCCGGTGCGGTCGCCGGCAGCAGCGACGACCCTGACGGCGGCCACGGACGCCGGCGTCGTGCCGTTCACGGCCCACGCCTTGTCCCGGTTCAGCGCGACCCAGTAGCCGCCGCGGCCGTCGTCGGGGCGCACGTTGTCCGGGTAGCCCGGCAGCTCGGCGAGCACCTCCGTCGCACCAGCATCGGGCCCCCGCAGCCAGTGCCGGAGCAGCCTGCACGATGCCGTCTCGGCGACGACGAGGTGCGTGCCATCGCCGCTGACGGCCACGCCGTTGGGGAAGGCCAGGCCGGACTTGAGCACGGTGACGTTGCCCGTCCGCGGCTCGTACCTCAGCAGCCTCCCCGTCGCATCGCCGGACAGCACCACCAGCATGTAATCGCTGCATGCACAGATTAATTAGTACTATTACTACATAACCCAGCTTGAGCTACTACTATTAAGCCTGCAGCTTATTACCATTTTTCTGTATATTTCTACTAGCAATAAAATACATAATTTCAACTATTCAGATTAATTTCTACTACCAACCTAAAGAGAAGTGGTAGAATGTACATAGGACAATATTATTATTTTTTAATGTAAAGGTTAAAGTAATAATTTTCTATATGTGAAACCTAGCAATACAATCTTTCTAAGATGTCTTCTCTATATATTACAATTCTAAAAGTGAAGATGAAATAATATTATATAAAACATCACTAATGATAGTTATACCTCAATTATAATTAATTAAAAGTACCAAGCCAATATTTAAAATCTATAACTAAAATTCATCTACTGAAAGTATAATACTATTAGTAGAAGGCACCGCTAACGGCGCTCCATCTCGTCTATTGCTGACAGATAAGTTCATTTGTAGCCACACAATACGTTATAAATCATGCAGTTAATTCACAATAAATCCAATTAAGGTGTACAAAAAATAGAGGGACAAATTGATACTAATTCGAAAGGTACATGAGCAAGTGACAATATATATGTCCAAACAGAACATGCTTGCACGATAGGTGATATTAATGAAATGTTGGGAGACACGAAGAAACATGATATATAGGACAATTAATTTCTGGAGTTGTTGGGTTGTAAATCGGCTCGGTCCATTGCGAAAAAAAGTCAATTTAATAAAAATCCAATTTCATTTTAGCATGCGTACGGTGCGTATTTGGATTGATAAACTCTTGTAAATTTTACAGAGTATTATTATCATTCAGAGAAAAATAACAGCCCTGAAATATGGCCTACATTAGAATAAAAACTAGAAGTATATACTTGTCCACTGCACATCATGACCCGATCGATCGTCACACAAACCAACACCTACTACGTGTAAAATTTCATACTAATATAGATCTGTCATTCTTTCGTACATGTAAGTTCGACTCTTGAAAACTCCATTAAGATTTGTAATTACTGTTCACCGTATTGTTCGTCGTCAATATGTTTCCCTGCACCGTAGAGTACTATTGAGGTACCCTGCGGACAGTCATTTTTTTTAACTCGAAGATTTAATGTTGCGATAATGGGACTGAAATATTATAATTACAAGATGCTGCAAATGTAGTAATCGTTATAATTTGGTGCTAAAGTTCATCCTTCCTACGATGGTTTAGAGACTAGTTAGTACGGGGTTTCTAGCTCAGATATCTATGTTAGATCTTAAGTTTTATATATTAAATAAAATGATTTAAGTTTTTATTTTTAGCCTAAAATAAAAATGAGATGTCTTATCTAAATATTCTCAATACATTGACAGCCTCGAATCTAATATTTTTTAGAGTTATATTTAACCAGATTTAAGAAATATTAAATCATATCTATACGAGTACGACCTTAGTTGTGAGTGCAGTGTGTGACTGTATACTAATTAGTATGATTCAGATCATGATGCCCATAATAATATATAAAAATAAAAATGAGATTACACTTTCAGTAGGGAATAATTAAAATAAATTGCATGGTTCTTCGTAAATTTATATTTAACCCTTGCCTTGATCGAGCGTGTGTCAATCTTGAGCATGTGTAGAGATCAGAGGCACATATGTGTGGTGGTGTGTGTCAAAGACGTACAGCCTCTTATCGAGAATGCGTTCAACGCACGCGTACTTGCATGTGTACATGCATTGCGTGAAAACTATTGATCCAGTGGGGGGCCATGCATACCTCCGCTGGTACGTTGTGCTGCTATCGGTGAAGTAGACGTCGCCGGTCTCCTGGTGGACGTCCACGCCGTTCACGAAGTTGAACGGCACGCCGGCGGCCTCCGTCGCCACCACCTCCGCCAGCCCGCCGCCCCGACCCACCCTCATTAGCCCCAGGTACGCGTCGGCGATGTACATGTCGCCGGTCCTCCGGTTGAACTGCAGCCCCAGCGGCCGCCCGCACACGCTCTCCGGCAGCACCAGCTTCTTCTTCGCCGCGCACTCGGCCACCGTCCTGCAGCACATTCCATGGCGCCGTCGCTCGCCGGTGAGTAACTACCTAGTCGCTAGCTGCATGCATTGATGCATGCTGCCATTCGTTAATTGTTAGTGTGGATCGTTAGCTAGCCTTACGCGTGCTTGTAGTTGCGGGCGAACTCGGTCCAGCCTGGGCGGCGGCGGTCGGCGCGCCACCGGAGGACGCGGCCATTGGAAACGCCGGTGTAGGGCCCGCCACCGCGGTGGTCGAATGCGAGGCTCTCCGGGCCGAACGCCGGCCTTCCCAGCCGCACCGGCAGGACTTTCGGCCCCGCGTAGATGGACTTCATCTCCTCGTGTCCGGCAGCTGCCGCAGCCGCCTGCATGGTGGCCGGCAGCAGGAAGAGCACAAGAAGCACAGTCCGAGACAGAGACAACGACGACGACATGGAAGATGGACACTTGGCCTCCATGAGCATGGGAGCAGGAGCAGTACGTGTTGCAGCTAGAAGCTGGCTCTCAGCATGTGTGCTTGTTGGGCAGTGCGAGAGCGCATGTGATTTTTATAGAAATTGTGAGGACACACGAAACAGAACGAAACAAGACCAGGCAAGTCCATGATAGATATGTATTGCTATTTGCTAGCCGCTGGTGTGATAAGCCAGCAGTGTACGATGGGTAAGTTGTATCAACATGTTTCACGAAATTAATTGGAGGGGTTTCCTAATCCACAATCATCCACATGCATGCACGTTCACATTTTTGATTAGGCTACTTCTCATTATAAATGGAAATGAATTGCGCACATGCCCGCAGTAAGAAAATTTAACCCCACGTCATATAAATTTCTGACAGGCTGGCAGTTTGATTGAAATCCAATCATAAAAATATGCCTCTCGATCTGCTGCAAAAAGTTTTTACCCACACATTTTTACTCTTTTTTTTCACCGGACAAAAGGTTTACGAAAGAACAATAGAGCGGAGGGGTCCATTGACACTAAAATCTTTCGATAAAGTACCAACCAATGTTGACGTCGATCGAACGATCTAAAATATCATGGACGTCTAGCCTAGTCAGATAAACGCCAACAACACTAACGTCGCATTCCGACGATCCTCGTCTGTGGCGAGGAGACTAGAGTCGTCGTGTAACCGGGACAACCACTAGAGGCAGTCGAACCGGCCATCACAATCAGGTCTAATCGAAATACACCACTGGTCGGACCGGTGGTGCTGTGATGGTCAAACCGGTGGTACAACCTAGTCGAACTGGGTGTTGCTGGCGGTCAGACCGACAGCTAGGGCAGGAACCACCCCGGCTTGCCAACGATCACGTCAATGACGCGACCTGGTGCAGGGCTTCCCGATGATGAAGATACACACCTTGAACCCTACACAAACCCTAGAACTAGTAGCAACTCGGTCCGGAGATTGAATTACCGAGTAGATTGAAAAAAGAACGATTCTATGTGGGTAGATTGGATTGAAATTGAAAAGAGTACCCCACTTTGAATCGGCCTTAGCCCTTTATATAAGGGTTGGTCTTTCTGTCCTTAGACGTGATTCCTACCCTAAATTGATTCGGACATGAGTCCAAGTCGTTAAAAATATATTTGAGATAAACACTCCGAGATTAGTCGTCGTAATTGGCTCAGACTCATTCTCTGTCGGTCGGATCAGTGGGATATGGCTGGCCGGCCCGATGGGATATGGCCGGTCGGACCGACTAACTAGAGCTGGTTAGACCGGCCCGTGCCAGGAACTGCTATTTTTGGCCTTTTTGTCAACTTTGTCAATTTTAGCCATTAGTGCCAAATTTTGCTATCAACACATGCCCTCTGCCTTTTGGAAAACTAGTGAGCCAAAAGCACTACGGGTTAAGGGCGATACACTCTATATTGGCCATACGGCACCTCAAGCATTTTGCCACACACTTGGGAAGTATTTTTTTTAGATATCTACCATTAAGAGCTCTACGAAACCGCTCTCCTTGCAAAGATTTCAACAAATAAGAATTACTTGGAGCAATCTCAATGACGTTAAAAGGACATTCCCAACTTGGTGACCACTTGCCAAACTTTGCGCTTTTGGTGTCCAACGACAAAATCGTCTTCCATACCAAGTCACCAACTTGAAACGATTTTGATCATACTTTCTTATTGTAAGCTTTAGCAACTCTTCGTTTGTCTCTTTCTATTGCCTTTAGAGCCCTCAATCTCGTATCAGTCACTTCCTCCACATTATCCTTCAGGAGAACTCCATAATCACCGACCGATAAGTCATCTTGATTAAGCAACCTCAAAGAGCCAAGATTCACCTCTACTGGTAAAATAGCTTCTTTCCCATATACCAAGTCGTATGGGCTCACCTTCGTAGCACCGTGCTTTGCTATTCCGCATGCCCATAACATTTCAAAAAGCACCTCATGCCACCTTCTATGAACCTCCTCAATCTTATTCTTAATGATATTAATCACAACTTTGTTACTAGATTTGGCCTAAGCATAGTATGGCTAGGAGTTTATCAACTTTATACCATAAGATTCGGAAAAATCACTCACTTCTTTAGAAACAAATGAAGCACCCTAATCTGTAGTAAGAGTTTGAGGAATACTAAATCTATGTATGATGTGTCTAAATATAAAATCAATTACCTCATTGTGATTCATATTCTTGAGAGGTACAACCTTAGCCAACTCGGTGAAATAATCCGTGGCCATCAACACGAACCGATGCCCTTTTAAAGATGAAGGATGTATTTGGCCGATGAAATCCAAGCCCCAACATCAGAATGACCATGGTTTGATAATAGGATTCAGTAACGATACATGAGCAAGTTGAATATTACTGAACCGTTGGCATGCTTCACATCCTCTGTAATACTTAAAACAATCTTCGGTCATAGTCAGCCAATAAAACCCAGCTCTCTTAAGCATCCAATTCATTTTCTAGGCCGACTGATGAGTTCTGCAGAGTCCTTCGTGAACTTTTCCCATAGAAACCTTAGATTAATAAGTGTCCAAATGTTTCAAAAGCACTCCATCAATAGTTCAGTGATATAGTACATCATCAAGTAGAACAAACTTAAAAGCTTGCTAATGAACCTTCTGATCAACCTTTTGGCTAGGATCTTTCAAATATTGAATAATTGGAGTTCTCCAATCAGCAATATGACCTCTAGAAATCTCAACCACATTCTCGACCGAATTGGTGTTTAAAAATAAAATTTCATTTTGCCCCTGACTCCTGGCCGAGCCCAGCACAAGGAGGTTAGACCAGCCTAGTCTGGCCGGTCAGACCGACAGTGTCCGACACCTCGCATGGTACAATTTTTTCAAGCACCAACTTTTCTTATACAAAAAATATCTCTTTTGACCTGATAGATAGATCCTTGCTGAGCCAAATCATTTGTTAGTGAGTTGGCTTCCCTAGACACATGAGAAATCTCAAAATCGTCAAGAGTATCGATTATGTCTAGGCACTTATCCAAGTAGCTATTTAGCATATACCATTGAAACATTGAGCATCCTTAGCTACTTGCACAACTAATAATGAATCACCATATGCATGAACATATTTGACACTCATGGAATCCAATAATCTAAGCCCTAGCAATAATGCTTCATATTTAGCTTGATTGTTAATGCAAGGAAATTCTAAACAGGCCGATGTCTCGAAACTCATACCACTAGGTGATACGAGCACCACTCCAACACCTTGGTTGCTCTTGTAAGCCACACCATCAAATTAAAGTTTCCATGGTACTACCGCGACTAGAGCAACGCTATCGCTCTAATTGATGTCTACATGGTGATCAACTATAAAATTTGCAACGATTTGGCCTTTCATAGATTTCAGGGGTTCATAAGCCAAATCGTGCTCTATTAAAGCATAAGCCTACTTTCTTATTCTCCCATTTAGCATTGGCTTTTGCAACATGTATTTTATAACATCAATCTGATAAGTAAGGATACACCTGCTAGACAAAAATAGTGCCGGAGTTTGTTACATGCATAATAAAGTGATAAACATAAACACTCTAAAAACACGTACCTTGTTTTAGCATCCAATAGGCGGCGACTCAAGAACATGATGATGTACTCCTTCCCCTTCACCTCTTGAGTTAAAACAACTCCTATCACACTATCTTTTGTAGCAACATACAGTTGAAATGGGATTCCGGCCTTTGGTGCCCTCATCACTAGTGGTGACAATAAACACTCCTTGATTTGATCAAAAGCATGTTGCTGACTTGCCCCCTAAGTGAATTCGGCTTCGTTTTTTAGCCAAAGTATAGGGACAAAATCATCAATCTTGCTATACAAGTTAGGTATGAAATGATGTAAATAATTTACCTCGCCTAACAACTTTTGTACGTCTCTCTTACATGTCGGTGTTTTCTCTGATCTTCTCAAGTCTCTTAGGATCAATTTCAATTACCCTTTCATGAATCATGAAGCCTCAGAACTTACCCCCTGACACACCAAAAGCACATTTGAGTGGATTTATCTTCAAACCATACCGGCACATTCTATCAAAAGCAACCTTCAAATCAACTAAATATTTACCTATAGCATCCGATTTGACTACAACATCATCTATGTATACTTCTAACATAACTCCTAGCAAGTCATGAAAGATCAAGTTCATAGCACGTTGGTACGTAGTATCGGCATTCTTTAAACCAAAATTCATCACTACCCACTCAAACAAGCTGACAAAACTAGGACACCTAAAGACCATTTTGTAAACATCCTCTTCACCCATCAAGATTTGATTATAACCAACGTTGCTATCAAGGAAACTTAGTACCTTACGTCCTGAAGCATCATTGATCAATATGCCGGCTATCGGCATGAGATACTCTTCTTTCAGAGTGGCCTCGTTCATATCCCTGAAATCGATGCATACGTGAATCTTGCTACTCCATTTCTTCTCTATGGGCACAATGTTAGCTACCCATTCGACATACCTGCATAACCTAATAAACCCTGCTTTTAGCAATCGGTCTATCTCTTTTTGAACTTGGTCATACATGTCCGAATTAAAACGACGAGGGGGTTGTTTATAAGGCCTAAACCTAGGTTTGATTGGAAGCCGATGCTCCACGAGCTCGCGACTAAGTTCAGGCTTATCACTATACTCCCACGTGAAGAAATCAATATATGACCAAATCAATTTTTTACTTAAACCTTATCATTGGCTTATAAGTTTTGATTTACAAAAGTCGTCCTTAGAACACTATCATCCCCTACGTCTACTTGTTCCAATGGATCGGCCGATGCAAAACCTTGACATAACTTCTCTACTTCACTAAAATCTTCAATGGGTTTAGCAATACCGTCTTTAGAAGACCGATATTGTTCTACACGAGACTTTAGCCAATCAAGATTGTCTGTACCTGACATTACAACTAATTCAGAGATAGCCGAGCTATACTAGCCGACTTTACAAATATGGGAATAAACCTCCCCTCAGATACACTGACCAAATTGAAGTCTAAGAGGTCTCTTCCTAACAAGCACTCTACTTTATCATGGATGGCGTCTATGGACACATCAGCTTAAGCAACTTGGGCCGAAGTGTCAGCTGGTACAATCTCCACTTCATCGCCATCCCACTGAATTAGACATTGGTGCAAGGTAGACATAACACATCGATTTGCATGAATCCAATCATTCCCAACTAATACATTGTAGTTACTTTGCACGTCTACCACGAAGAATGCAGTAGGTAGCGTCTTGTGGCCTACTGTCAACTCCATGGATAGGACTCCCTTCACATCGGAACATTTGCCATTGAAGCCATTCAATGTCAGATTGGTCTTCATCAGATCCCCTTCATTCTTGCCGAGCTTCTTCAGGAGTGAGTACGACATCAAGTTGACAGTGGTACCTCCATCCATGAGCATCCATGAAATTGACTTGCCATCAATGTGCCCGTGAATGTAAAGGGGCTTCAAGTGGAGAGCCGACTCTTCGGTCTTCTCAAATATGGCTTACCATGGGCCGAGGTTTAGCTGAGTGACCTCGGCCTCACCTTCTAGTAGTCATATGGCTTCCCATGGGCCGAGGTTTAGCTGAGCAACCTGTTGATAGCAAAAAATGGCATTAATGGTTAAAGTTGTCAAAATAACAAATTTTGGTAACTTAGCCAAAAATATGCAAAATTCCTGGCACAGGCCGGTCTGACCGACACCACTTCGGTCAGACCGGCCATAGGTCTGGTCATACCGGCCAACCCTGTATCTGATTCAGATTAGCTGATTCTGGATCTATCTTATCTCTAATTAATTATTGACGACTTGGAACCCGTGTCTAACTCAGAGAAGAGTCCATGAACTCATGACCAACCTCTATAAATAGAGGCAAGGCTGATTCAAGGAGACCCCCCAAAACCCTAATAGATCTAATCTATTATCTACCTTGAATCACATTTACATTCAATCTACTTTCCTTGCCCTAGGTTTAGCTTAGCACGTCCATCTTTGCTGGTTTGCACTGTAAACCATCCGTCCGCCGTGTCGTAATCATGGTAAGTCCTTGTAAGTTCGCTTGTGAATCGTCTGTTTCATCCACGTAACATATTTATATTGGTTTTACCAGTTTCTATTGGTAATTTGGTCTCCTGGATGAATTACTTTGATCTCTTGGTATTTTTTGCAGTGTTTCCATCCCATATTCATCCTCCAAGAATTTCGGATTCATCCACCCACGGCAAGACAGTCGCCGGAGCATTTAAGCGATCGGATCTACTATTATCGGTTAGACCGACAGTGTAGCTCTGATCTGACCAGCACGTGCCATGCCGCCTCGTCACGTTGTTGCCGGCACGCATGTTCCCCCTATTGCCGGCAATAGCCGGTCCGATCGACGCATCATCCTCAGTCTGACCGGACCCCTTCTCCTTGAGGTATACCTGACCCCTTCGACCATCTACAGTCCGATCGAATGTCTTCTTTCGGTTTGATCGACCGAAGGGTGAAAATACCCCTTCACACCCATACGTCGAAGCCCCCTTCGGCTGAATACCTTGCATTTCTAGTCTGACCGGTGGTGTAGCTTCGGTCTGATCGGCTTGACTTGGCCGGTCTAACCGCTAGGACGTCTGTTGAATCGGCTCTGTTCTTGCCGGTTTAATTAGTTTAGGTTATTTTTATTACTTTTCTCATATTTTGGTTAATCGAACACTATTTCTAAATACTTGTTTGATTGCCTAGCGACTCTGTTATTCCCTTACCACTGTTTAAGGATCGTCGGAACGCGACGTCGGTGTTGTGTTATGCTTACGAGTTTACTCCTAAGTATCCACATGCTTTTGGATCATCGGATCGGCGTCAGTGCGTTTGGTGTGTTTTCGTGTCAACACACTTTTTGGCGACTCTGCTGGGGAGAAACATGCCAAGCACTTCTACATCAGCAATGGGTACACCTACTACCTCTACGTCAACTGGACCCTTGATGCCGATGAATCCGGTGGGGAGCTCATAGATCGATGATGGCAACATCATCGTCCCCACCCTTGACGACCTCTCTGAGGAGGATAGAGCAGATCTTGAGTCCAGAAGAAGGGAGATTCACACTCTTTTTCTTGGCTGCTTCACCAAAACCCGTGGGGGCTTCGTCAAGCGTGACAACATCCCTGATTTCTCCGGGGCTAAGGTAACACCATCGCTGATTTCTCCGGGGCTAAGGTAACACCATCGCCTCCTCGAATGTCCTCCTAGGACCTCAAGAAAAAGATAGCCATCACCGTTGACAAGGCCGTTAGCGCTACCGTTGCAAACCGCATAGAAACTATGGTTAACTCAAAATTGGATACTAAGATGGAGGCGATGTTTAGGGGATTCGACTTTTTTGAGGTCGTTTCCCCCATTCCAATATCTAGTGTACCCCCTGTTCATCGCATATACAGTAGAACCGACAGGAGTACCAGAAAAGTTTTCGCATCTTCGGCTGCACCATCCATGGCCGAAGCCCTGCATGACCCTATCAGTCAGACTGGCCCTTGGGACGGTTAGACCGACATGTTCCATAACAAGCAGACGACAACAGTCAGTCAGACTAGCCATCAGGCCAGTCCGACCAGCCATTATGCCCTCGGTTAGATCAACCCTATGGCCGGTCAGACCGCCCTTGCCACATTTTATGCACTGCCACTACCCGCGCTTGTGCTACCTCTCCCTACGCTGGCCACACCTCCTGCTCCCACACACCCTCATAGACCCGACTACATCCCGTATCGCGAGCCACCACGAGAGGAGTCGCATGGCCGACACCATGATATACCACCGCATGTCGCACCCCCACATGGGAGACGCGTGCATGCATTAGGCGTAGATGAGCTTGATGAGCGGATTCGCGCACTGTTTAGAGAGGTTGAGGGGTGGACACCTAGAGGACGGGGTAGGGTTTATCAAAAGCCATACCCTGACTACTTCGACACCATCTCGTACCTATGCGGCTTTAGGGTGCTTGAGTTTACAAAGTTCGATGGTGAAGGTAGAAAGACCACCCTAGAACACATAGGCCAATTCCTAGCGCAATGCGGTGAAGCTAGTGGGTCGGATATGTTGAAGCTCAGATTGTTTTCTCTATCGCTTTTTGGCACCGCTTTCACTTGGTTTTCAGCGTTACTGCCGAGCTCCGTTCAGACTTGGGCCCAGTTGGAGCAGAAGTTCCCTGACTATTTTTATACCGGGGATACTGAGCTTAGACTTTCACACTTGACATCGGTCAGGAAGAAGGCTAACGAGAGTGTTTCTGAGTACGTTAAGCGTATTAGGGACACTAGAAACTGATGTTTCACTTTGAACATTTCTGATAGAGACTTGGCCGACCTAGCTTTTAATGGTCTCCACTCTGAACTTAAGGAAAAACTAGATGGCTAGGATTTCTTCGATGTTAGTCAAGTGCTACAGAAGGCTCTGGTTTAGGAAAGCCAAGCCAAAAGTAAAAAATTCACCAAGACATTTAACAAGCCTAAGGCCGAGGTGCACGTCATGGAGCACTCCGACGAGGAATCATCGGAGAACGTGGTTGACTCGGCTGACATGTACACCGCAGAGTGGACTTGGTCTAGTAAGGCCAAGCCCATCACTTGCACTGAGTTACAGCCGTCTCCTACCAAGAGTCGGCCCAGCGAGGT